>JAYDZE010073285.1:0-43807 GCA_034509125.1 Monilaria moniliformis | reverse complement strand
ATACCAAAACTTCAAATTCAATTCCATATAATTATAATTCCAAATCAATTCCAAATTCATTTTACCAAACGGACCCTTAAAGAATTTGAGAATTTGTAAAGTTGATGATTATGATGAGAAACCCCAAAATTCGTATATAAATTAATGCATTTAACCCTTTTGAAAATAATCCGAAAGGTCAGGTTAGAATCATATTATGCCCTTATATTCTATCTGTACATTCTAGGCTTCTAGCACAGACAGACAATGTTGAAAAAATATTGAGGCCTCATTACTTGTTAGTTGTTATACGCAAAAATATACTTTGACCGCCATTAATTTACTAGTACTTGCCTGCAATTTGAAAAATGAAAATATCACCCCACAAAATAATGCAAGAGAGTATATTTCTGAAATATCCACCTATACTATATGGTTGCTGGGTCGGAAAAGTGAAAAATAAATAAATAAATAAATAAAATAAGTAAAATGTGACTATGAAGTAACTTGTCTTAGCGATGCTAACTACTTCCGAAATATCCAATTGAGGTCAATAATTTGATGATTGTAACAATTGGATTGTTAAGCTCACACTCTGCGGTGGGTACAAACATTGTATTACTTACATATACACTTTTTTTTTCCCATTTATAGATATGAATGGGGCTGCTGCTGCTAGGATAAACCGATTCCTACCTCTGCTTTGGTTGATATTCAAAATTTGTGAGCTACGGCTGAGGAGCAGCTACCTCCTCGGCTGGTAAATCACATGGCTGCCCAAATATATCAGGGATTCCATCCCACTCGAGTTTCTCCCTAGCTTCCCAGTATCCTCCCATGTATCGGTAACAACCATCCTCATCCTTCGCAAACCATCTTGGTTGCCACCCTCTATCCTGCAACCTCCTTGCCTGCACCAAAAACTCTTGCATCAGGTCTACGAAAGCTTAATATGTACATTGTCGTAATTGTGGGATGACTTCACCACAAAAGCAGATTAATGTGACCTAAAATGCAAGCTCCCAAACCCCAATCCTTGTCTATCATGAGTTTTTCAATGCATCCATTAAAGTCAGTGATTTAATGATACAAAAGTTACAAGGACTGAATCTCAAATAGGAAAAGAGACAAATAAGTTCTCGATTCAGCAAAGTAGACATATATACTGTAGAAGAGAATCAATTTTCCAAACAGACCAGAAAAGTAAGAACAAATACCAAAAAAAAAAAAAAAAGCAACGTGTGTCACCAGAAAGTACAATTATTCTCTAGACATTTCTTGCATGAAAAAGAGTACATGTCCAACAATGCCCCAACAAAGATGTACGCACCTGTCTCTGTAACTGTTCAAGCCTCAGCTTCTCAGCATTTGCCAGCTCATATTCTCCATTCTCCAAATGCCTCTGGTCGGGTCTCAATCTTGAGTCTGTTGGTGGCAGCTTGTCCCGTAAACCAGGTGTCAATTCATTTAAAGATATCGCAAATGGTGTGAGATTATATCTTGTCTTGGTAACAGATTTATCTCTTTCCCACAGCAAAACAGCTTCTGTCATGGGGTCATATCCCTTTGGCTTTGTGCTTGGATCTCCCATCACATAATACATTGCTTCATCCCACTTCCCTATCAAAACCGCAACTTTCTCCCCAGTCCTATTGTGTTGCACAATTCCATGAACCTATATTTTTTGACAAAATAATGTGACAGACAATCAGAGATAAAAATTGGGTAAAACGTATGGGACGATGTGGATGGCCCAACACCTGAGGAAATGAATTCGGTCACATTGTCATGCAAGAAGGATGAGATAATATTATCACCAAAATATGGTAAATTCAGGTCTTCACCATCTAGAATCTAAGTATTCATTTGTCACTCCTATTGCAACTGATTGTGGCGATGGGGAACCGATTGTTTGGCTTCTAAAGTTAAATCTCAATAGGTTTGAAGATTAGAAAATCACCTGATGCGGGTTCCGGTCTATAATAGACTGCTCCTTGAATTTGAGTTTGCAAGAGTAAGTACCACTGCCTTTTATGCGCATAGTGCCGTAGTGGTCACAATAGATTTTACCAATTATAATGTTATATATAGAAGTGGTGACCTTGCTCCACTGAAATGTCTCTCCATCTTCAAACTGAAGAGTAAGAACTCCAACGGGGTCAAGCTGGATGGAACGACCCCAGAACTTCCCTTTGAGATTAGAATCTGCCCAAAATGCCCACCCTCTGCCCTCACAATGACAGGCAACAACCATTGGATGATGACTAACCTGAAACTCCAAATACAGGACTCTTAATTGTTTAGACAGGTGATTACACTAGAAAATGCAACTTAGCCAACTTGTAAGCTAATCTGAAAAGGCAGAAACTTAAAAAAATAAAGAGAAAATTAAATTGTTTATAGGGAGTTTTTGACGTGTACAGAAGAGTAACCTTTTCAGAGAAGAATCGTAGACCCTTATCCGGATAGTCAGCTTCATAGGTTTCCCCAAGGAGAGGATTGAAGGGTTTGCATTGTCGGCCTTCTGTTGATGCATAACCAGACACTGCAAAAGCTGCTACGTTTAGAATTCTCATCAAATCATTTTCCTGCAGAAGCAAAATGCACTCCAATTTAACTCAAGGCTATATCAAACAAATCAAGTCTAGTGTGGTTACATATACGAACAAAATAATAATGAGTCAATGACTTTTGATAATAACTGGAACGGTCAATAGAAAAGGGTGCAGGATATAAGATGTGAGGTCCTCACAAATCACTCAGCAGGTTTGTGAAGCATTCAACAGCAAGTTCAACCGTTGTAAAATAAAGATATTCAACTGACTTGGATGGGTGTAAACAGTTAAATAGTGTTGCTTCTCAATTGCTCCCTCATATATCTTAAGATGTTTATCAAGAATAATAAAGAAATTCCAATGACTTGATTCTACAAACCTCATTCAGCTAAAAGCACATTCTATTATATTTAATTAAGGGATCAGGCATCATATTCACAAATAATCTTATATGACCAGTTCAGAGTCTATTTCATAAGCAAATTGACCAGGTCATGCAACAGAAGCTCTTTGAACTGGGAGTAACCAATCTCAGCCCTTTCACAACTTCCCCAAATAGAATTCTGTAAATTGACTATCTTGCTAGACTGAGTTCTCATTCTCATTTCATTTCCAATTGAACGTCTATATTCAATATGTGGTAGTTATACTCATCCAGAAAAACAAAAATACTTGCGGTAGTTATACACCCCAAGCCAATTAATATACCAGCAGATGTAAAATGCTGCCTACCAGTTAGTTTATGTAAATATAGATTAGAAGGCCTGGGTTTATTAGTTATTGATATTTCTAGTCTAATGGTCTGGTTAACATTTAACATGACATAGAAATCAATAAAATAGTCATTGTAAGGCTGCAAATCATAAAGATCTAAAGATCAGAAATTACTAAGATGGTCCATGATGCAACTTAATATGTATACTACAACTGAAATTTTTGTCCCAATACATAATAAGTGAGTAAGACGGTAACTAGGTTATCCTTCTAAGAAATGTTTGAATGACAACCCCACCCCCAAACCCTTTTCAAATAGAGGTAAGAACATATAAAGATCTGACCTGTTTCCCCCATTCCAGAGCTTGGTCAACAAGATATGAGTACTCCAAATCTTCAAAGCATTTCTGTAGTGAGGACAGAGGCTCATTAAAATACACAGGAAGACAAACACCAGACAAATCCTTGCCAATGTTATCCTTAATGATTGACCATAGGCCAACCGGCTTCTCTTTCTCCTTTGGTTCTGGTAAACTAGCCCTTCTTTTGACGTAGGGAAACTCAATTGCCTTGACTCCAGGACCAGCTTCTCTTAAATGACCATAAAAGGAAGGTTCTTTTTCAGCCCAGGGGCTGTGTATGTATATTGGATTATCTCTGCTACGATAGGAAGCACTTCTTAGAGACTCAGCAGATAAAAAGTCATTTGTGTCAAAAAAGATTCCATCATCATCGTCTGTTTCGACGTCTACTCCGTATCGACTCTCATTATCTGCATCCGAGTCACTTGCACTGCCCTCAGACATAACTGAATAGAAATCTGCAAGAGTTTAAAGACAAGATTAAGTAAATATTCAGCGAGAACTATTATTTGAAAAAGAATGCATAATGTATTGTTCAGTATCGTTTTCTCAAACAATGATGTAAGCAAGAAAAATAAACTTACCGCTGAATCTTCTATTCCCTTGTCCACAGCAAGAGTCTCTCCCCTTTGTTTCATCGACTACAGTTGTTTCCAGTTCAATCTTCTCTGTCTGCACAACAAAATAATTGGTCAAAATCCTAGAAGACCTAGGGCTCTAATGAGGAAGAAAGTGAGAAAAATGTTTAGTAGGTGGCATTGGAGACAAGTATTGGGGATGATAATAAACATGGTTGCTTGGTTTAGGGAAATAATTTCCATACAGTACTTTCCATTCCCTTTCTAGTGTTTTTCAGATTCAAAACACACATAATCTTCATCGCAATACAGTACCTTTGACAAAATATTATAGTTGTCGTCTATAGAAAACTAGAGGGCAACCCAATGACTAGCATAGGATATTACAGTCTCAAATCTAAGCAGAATTCCTTCAGAAGAAAAAAGGATGAAGTTTAAACCTCCAGTCTTCTTAATGTGTCAAGCAGCAACATGTGCTTAAGTTGAAGACTCTTCAATTGATGCTGCACCTCAGCAAGTTCACCCAGCATTATAGACTCACAATCCTTTATTACAGTCTCATTAATGCCCTCCTCAACTAGCCGGGTTCTCAACTTCTCCGTTGTAACAACAAAATCTTCAGAAGGTGCCAAGTCATTGCTTGTCAATAGCCTGGGGAATTTATCTTTAGCAGCCAGAAGAGCCTCAATCCATGAAGCTCTGTCATCTTTGGATTGACAACGCAAGTGGAGAGTTTTTGTTCCTGTGAATATTGAAAGTCTTTTGTCATCTGACTTGCTGGCCCGAACAGAAGAGACCTGTTCAACATATATTTTGGTGGTTAATGGTCAAAAATCTGGGGTGTAATATTATGGAAGCTTTAAAAGTTTACAATTCAATGCCCCCAAAAGGATTCAAATATCTTCATATTAAAAGGTCGCATCAGATAAAGTATAAAAAGCAACAACTCTGAAAACAAAGATAAGTGCTATTCAGCTCTACTGCTTTCAATCTCGTTGTCAATAAAACAACTAAGGAAAACATAATTTGCATTACTAAGGTGACAGACCAAATCATTATTATTATCTCCCATCTCAAAAGTCTGTTTCAGTATATTCATAATTGAGATAATTTAATGATGTTGCATTGGTGTATTGTGGAACCACAAATAGAAATAGGAATCCATAAGATTAAGAACATAAACTTGAACTTTGGCACAGCCCAATAGCACTTCTTCAGCCCTAAATTATTTCAATAACTTCCTTCAAAAGACAGCAACAACTGATTAAAGCAGATAGGGCAAGATCACAAAATCTGACAAAAAAATCTTCATTTCCTTACTTAGCATCAGTGCATCCATTCGCATTAACCATGAATCGTAAAAAAGGGCTTTAGTGACCACTAAACCACATTTTAGTCATTATTCTTAACCAACCAGCTAATCAATAGCTTTAATTAAATAATTAAATAATATCCCTCTACAATCATATAGAATAACAACACGTTGTTCCCAATGCAGGTTAGAGTATTGATCCCCATTTGATATGCTTCACTGCTAAAACGTGCATCAGGTTCGAATGGCATTGCCTCTTTACTATAAGAGGCAAACATAAGATACAACGACAAGATCAAATAGCAATTACACTAAACAAATTGCAATTGCTAACAAAAGAAACGAACCGACCTTCAAATGTATCTCCCCAAATGGCTTCCACTGCTTCCCCGACCCAAAGGCATTGGCCCTAAGAGCGTTCCCGCATCCACTCCCATTCCCATTCCCATTTCCACTACCACCCTTCCTCATATACCTCCAACTTTCCTGGCCAATCACTCTCACCCCCTTCTCCCGGACCGAACCCACGACAATCTTATCCGGCCCGTGCACCTTATAATACGAGAGCACCCCATCCTCCAACACGAACCACCTCTCCCTCCATCCCTTCCCGTAATTCACCCATTTATACAAAATGCCAGCCACACTCTTGATCTCATCAGTCTCATCGCACTTCTCAGCCTGCAGATCGCCTCCGCCAGCGCCGCCATTGGTCGACAAACTCCTCCTCGAGTTGAAACTCACCGGCCGCATAATCACATTGCTGCTGTGGTTAAAACTTACACTCTCTTCGCGGCAGTTGCCATCAACCACGAACTCCTGACTTAGGGTTTGGGACTTCACCGCAGCTGGATCCTTTTCGACCGACACCGGAGCAATGCAGCACAGAGGATTCATGCTTCGATCACTGAAACCACGAGAATCGGCTCTGATCCCCGGAATAGCAACTCTTTGGATTTCCGGAGCTCCGCCGCACCCAACCGGAGATCGATCGGGCGACGATTCCGATAATATGACATATGAGGAGTTACAGAAGCTGTGTTGAGAGAGAGGATGACGAAATGGCAGTCAGGGATGGGGGCGGAAAGATATAGGAGTGTGTATGTATAGGTGGAAGTAGAGTTGCAGATCCAATTAATGGTAGTGGTGTCAGTGGAGGGGTGCGTAGGTTAAGCAGAGGAGTTTAAATGCATGGGTTTGGGGCAGGCGTAATGATTGCGGGGGCAGCTAATGTACACTGAGGGTGGTGGTGTCCTATTTGCAAAGGTAGCGTTGGAATTTTGTTGGGGGTGGGATCGATCTGGTAATTATGAAGCGGTCAGGGAAAATGACAGAAATGGGATTGCAAGTGGGTGACAGTCGCAGTGTTCGTTTTCGTGAAAGTTGACTTCTGATATTTGACTGGGGGTGTTTTGGGGAACTCACAATCAGGAATAAGTGCGAATTTGCCTCGGATGCTCGTACGGTCAGATATCAAAATAATCAGCTTAAGCCTATCACTCATTTCAACTTTCACTTGACTCCAAATAATTTAGCCCAAATCATACCTGTAGTCTAACTCCAAACAATTTATTCTTTTTTATTTTTCAATTTTATATATTTATTTAAATTGTGATATTTGCAAAATAACTAAAATATATGTTTATTACTTGTTTGTTCAGAGATTGCAGTCAACATAACGGCGATTGTGTAGCAAATTGATTATCGCCATCGCGATTTTATAGATTATTTAGATGATTTGATGTTTAATTCTAAATGATAATTTTGCTGATTTGGATGCTTTTTACGCGAGAGAAAGAAAGTAAATTCCCCAACCCTGAAATTCTGCGTCCTCAATTCTCACTCTCACCGACCTTTTGATTCTTGACGATGACGATTCCGACGAGTTAACGATTGCATGGATGGAATCAGGCCCTTCTTCACCGCTGTCTATGCGCTTGTTCGCGGCAGCAACAATCCGTCGTTGATTGGCCTACAACCGCCGTCATCTGCATTGATCACCTTTCTTCTTAAAACCCTGTTCATTCTCGCTCATGGACCCTTACATCTCTCGTCCAGCTGTAGTCATCGATCACGGCACCAGGTAACTCCTCGTCGTCGCGATGTTTGCTATTCTGACTACACTGTTCGATTAAATCCCTCAATGATTTTGCAATTCCCTGATTTTGCTTTCGCGAAAATAGGTTTTGCTGGGAATGCAGAACCGTGTTTCACTCGCGACTGTAGTAGCTCTAAATGATTCAATCACCATTTCTGCACGAAGTAGTACTGGCAAGGGCAATTGGATGGTGCATCATAGCGCCGGAGCGATGGCCGATATGGACTTTTATATTGGAGAAGAGGCGTTGTCTAAAGCTAGAACTATTGGCTCTTATATCTTGACTAATCCTATTAGACATCGCCATGTTGATAATTGGGATGCAATGGAGAGGTTCTGGCAGCAGTGTATATTTGATTATTTGCGTTGTGATCCACAGGATCATTGTTCTTTTGTTGACTGAGATGTTTGAGACTTTTAACGTCCCGAGCCTATATATTGTTGTGCAGCCTGTGCTTGTTTTGGCTGCTGGATACACGATGTCCATGGTTGGTAATCTTATTGCATATTAGTACCAAGTGTTTTGCTACTAACTTGAGTTTCTAAGCTTGGCTTCTGATACTTGTGATTACTAGCTGTTTGTGGAGTTGAATTATCACTTTGCTTTGTTCTGTGAATGCTTTGGAAGAGCCATGAGTTCTTATAAATAGACTGCTTTCATATGCTAGCTGTGCAGTTGTGTCATATTATTTATATGAACTGCATTTTGATTGGCCATGTGAAAAGATATGCACTCAATTAACTGGTTAAATGTAGTTGGTATACTTTCTAAGAATAACAAGGGATTACTTGTTGTCGTGCATATTTTAGATTATGATTTGAGATTCAGATAATTAATTCCAGTCTTAATGTAAATGTAAGATTTGATGTGTATTGAAGATTTTTAAATGATTTTTTTCATTATTTACTTACACAAAGCTTCTACTAGTTGCTGATAGATGATTAATTTTTCTCTTTTGTATCTTCAACACTTCTTAGTGTGAGATGACAGGAAGTTGTTGTGGATGTTGGGGAATGTGGCTGCTCATGTTGTGCCTGTTGCTGATGGTTATGTTATTGGAGGCAGCATTAGGTCAGTTCCAATCACAGGGGAAGATGTGACTGTGTTTGTTCAACAGCTCGTGAGGGTATGGATTCTTCTTCATGTTCAAGATGTTTTATGATGACACCAATATTGATTAGGGTTGATTGTTAAATGTCAATAAACTTAAGCTCCATGGAAATTAATTCATACCAAGAATAGTGTTAGATATATTCAGTTATTCATATATTCTCAAATTCTTATTTGTTCACCACCTCATTTTGGTGAGTTTCTAGTAAATATCTAAAGGAATTGGGAACCCTATTATTATGGACCTTGTTGGATCTTTTTCTTCCTCATTTGGTATAATTGAGGATGATACAAATCGTCTTCTACCTCATTTAGTTCAATTTATATGAAATAGTTTTCTGCCTTCGTTTTCTTCCCTGTTCTTTCTTTTTCTGCATTTTCCTGCTCTGTCCAGCCATCGATACAGCCATCACCGTCTTAACTCCTACCAATTTGGTGCGGTGAACATTGATACAAATCGTCTCATGCAGATTAGTTGTAGGAATTATTTTTAATTATTTTTTAGTTATTTATTATATTAGGAGTCTTGTTAGTTGAGTTCGAGTATGTGTGGACGCCTTTAGTTTGTTAGAGTTTTAGTGCTAGTTGGAGTCTTTTAGTAGAGTCTATAAATAGGAAGTGTGCAGAAAATTAGGGAGTCTTGCCAGCGTTTGTTGTGTGTTGCCCTCCTCGGAGGTGTGGCCCTCTTCAGAGGTGATTTAGTGTATTTTATTTCCAGTTCAATTTATATCAAATAGCTTTTTCTGTTTTCGTTCTCTTCTCTGTTCCTTTTCTGCATTTTTCTGCTTTATCCAGCCATCACTGCCTTAACTCCTAACAGAGGGTACTGTGACCATATATCCTTAAGAACCAGAGGGCAGAGAGTATTACTTGATAAAACTCGTACTCTACCACCTCTCCTCTGCTGCACACTTCCCTCCCCCTTTAATTGTTGGTTCGAGAACTGGTTTTCCTTAAATCATAGTGTATTTGTTCTCTCTTTGTTATAGTAGTGCTTATGAATATCTGGATCATGAACTATCTAAAAGAATACGAAGATCCTTTTATGCACTATGTTAGGTCTTAATCTTCCTTAATTTGTGTTCTGATTGTCTTCTGGTACTATTGTCTGGGACCAGGTAGTAATTTTTTTTATAAAGAATGTATAAGTGAAAAAGTTAGTTATCCTCAAACCATTGGTTTCATCTTGTTTTAACCTTTTCTTAAGGCCTTGTGTTTTTTGTCATTTAGTTGTAGGAAAAAAGAGAGAATCTTCCACTTGAGGATTCATTTAAAGTATCTTGGAAAGTGAAGGAAATGTATTGCTATACTTGTTATAGCATTGTCAAGGTATTGCTTATAGATTGCCGACATGAGGATTGGGGTTTTGTACCTCCCGCCCCCCTCTCTAACCCTCTAAAATAGGATTTGATGCTTGCTACTCCAATATTTGCTACATTTTTCACAGAAGACTATCATATATCTCGTTTCATTTCATGGATGCGATGATACATACAATTTGAACTTTCTTAATATATGCAGGGTCTTGATCCATGGTACTTGATTAGACACAAATTTTATAATTAGCAAATATTAATTTTCAAGTGCAGGAGTTCAATATACATGATAAATAACCAGAGATATACGTAAAGCAGTGGAGTGGTGCTAAGCCAAAAACAGGAGCACCATATTCTTGTGATGTTGACAAGTTTGCTTTTATCACCTTCTTTGAGATAGCTGTCCGAGCAACAGATTTCATTATTATAAGATGTGACTACTGCCACAATGTGGGTTAAAAACATGGTGCATGTTTAACTTGCCAAAATAACCTTTTTTTTTTTCTTTCTGAACCCACTTGGATGATTTGTTGATCCACTGTTTTCTCCAAAATTTGCTAGCAAACGAGTTTAATGCACTTTTAAGCAAATGAGAATTAAGTTTTGATTGTATGTATTTTCAAACAAAAAAAAGGACATATGAAAAGTTTTGTCATAAGTCTAATGTGTATGCTGCATATCAATTTAGAAAATCAATGGATGCAGAAAAAATACATGGAAACAATCTGTTTTCTTGATAATGTTTTAATTATGAGAATTGTTGTTGAGGGTTCTTGGCTTTCTTATGCAGGTCTTCTTCAACCCTGAAATTTATAGTAGTGATTATGCTACCCCTTTACCTAATGTGATAGAGAAATCTACCCAGTCCTTCCCAATAGATACAAAAAGAGCTTTGTACAAGGTGATTCTATTATGTTGTTGATTGCCTCTTCCATTCATGATTTATTAGTCATGGGAACTGAATGAGTATAAACATATGATGTATTGCAGAATATTGTATTATCTGGAGGGTCAACCATGTTCAAAGGCTTTCCAAAAAGATTGCAACGAGATCTAAAATAGATTGTTGATCTTAGGGGTCCTTGCATCAGATCATCAGCTTGGTGGACAAGTACAGGTCAGCTATTTAGGCTACTTGTATATTCATACTCTTGATGACAATTGAGGCCTTTTACCAACCATGATTTTTGGCCAATGCTCTTATCCAGGTTCAACTATTGGAAGTAAATGTAATTAGCCATCCTATCCAGAGATATGCACTTTGGTTTGGTGGCTCGTTACTTGAATCTAAGGAGTTTTACATGGTATATGTTGTCAACTTTGGCTTGTCCCAAAGCTGTAGGGTTTTAGGGTTCACCATAATTACCATTATAGATGTTGAACATACTTTTGTTTTTTCTATTCAGGCATGCCATACAAAAGCTGAGTACGAGGAATATGGTGCAAGCACATGCGGAACAAACCCATCATTCAAAGGGATGTTTTGATTCGAAGACCAATCAAAGTGATAGACACTCATTTTCATAATGTCCAAATGACAAGTGACGATTTCTTCTTGCCAACGTATATCTTGGGGTTGGCCGCATACGTACACGGCTGAACGTGGTTTCCATTTGAATGCATGATAGGTTGCCCAAGGCAATGTACCATACTTTTCTATCTATAGTGTTTAGAGCGGGAAAGACTAACTTCTTGGTTGCATTGTCTGTATAGCTCGATGTTTTTTCCGTAGTTGTTTGGTTGATCAAAAGAGTTACTTTACACTTGTACCACGTATGTTACACCCTCGTTATTAATACAGCCCGGATTGAAACTCTCAACCAACTCTCCCTCTGATGAAAAAATGAGTATAATTTTTTTTAAATGATATTTTACACATCATGAGTTTTTTGGGGAATAAGGTAAATTACATTACATGCCTTAGATAATGATGTTCAAAGCTCGTGTAACTTTTTTGGTTCAACTTTAGTTTAACATAAAGCTAGTATTCCACCGGAAGGTACGTCTATCAATATCGTTATTTAAACAATAAAAGCCACTACTAATCTGCTAAAATATTATGCTATTAAATAGACATGTCATATATGCCATATTTGATGTGAAGTTAATCCATTTCAATAATTATATATGAATTTTAAAGCATCAAATTTACTAATTTTTGGACAAAAAAGAAAAGAACTTCTGATTATTCTGAAGAAACTAATGTAACGTATTTAGGAGTTTTGTTACGAATCCAAAAAAGAAGGTAAATTATTTTAGGGATAATTGTCATTTAAATCATATTTTTGTTGACTTCTGATTAGTCTCATCACTTTTGAAACTGGAATATAAAATCATACATTTTGACATTTTCTCAATTATCTCACAGATCAAAATTTCGGTGAAATTGATGGTGATGTGTCGGTCGGATTTCAACGAAAAGTTATGATTTAAATAACAATTATCTTAACGACATGACTTTGAAGAAAGAACATTTTGTCCACATTGAAATTCCGACTGACACGTCACCACCAATTTCACTGGATATGTGAGATAATTGAGAAAATGTCAAAAGTTATAATTTTATGCTCGAATTTCAAAATTATGAAATTGACCATAAGTCAAAGAAAAGTTATGATTTAAATGGTAATTATCTCAAATTTTTATATATAGAAAGAAAGAAAGGGAGGAAGACTTGTGATAAACCCCGGTTGACTCGGAGTTCCAACTCGGTATTTGTTATTTAAAATTTTGAGAAAAACAAAAGAAAGAGGAATAAGGCGAAAATAATAGGGCAGCTATATTATCTAAGACCAATTGGGTGGAGATTTTCAGCAGCTTCAATTCTTCACCACATCTACCGGAAACCTGCCGTCGCGATCGTTACACCGCCGTTTCAGACTCAAGGCATATTTTTCACCACCTGTTTATATATTTGTTCGAGTCCTTAAATTTCCTTACAATGATGAAATATGGGGCCATGGGCTATAATCGCGCCTGTCGAACTTTGATTTTGTAGCCGCGGATTTGTTTATGAGGATTACTTTATTGTTAAGTTATTTTCTTTTGATCGGTTTGTCTGTTTCTGCTGTCGTTGAGCTGAAATGCTACATTTTCTTCCTTGGGCATATTCAAGTTGTGGATTCTCGCATTTGCAAAAATATAGTGAAATTGTGATGTGTATCTAGGATATAGTCCACTTTTGGTGATGTTCTAAGAAATGGTGTTCATGAACACTGTAAATCATGGGGGTTATTAATGTTAATTGTTTAAAGTTGTTTTTGTGTGGGGGAAGCAGAACTTTAATGTAAATGGACTCGTGAAAATATTTTAATTATGTTTCTCTGTTTTCTTGCTTCAGATCTGTCCAGAACAACATTTTTTCCTTTCTTAACATAGAGTTACATAAGAGTTAAGGCAGTGTAGTCCTTTTAGGTAACTTTAAGAACCTATTAATAAATATTGAAGTAATAACTGACGGTAGATAAATTCATGATGCTTTGTATTTTTCCTGATAGAGTTTGGTAAATATGTTGGGTTTTCCTTTTCTTGTTTTCATATAATCAGGTGGGGAGACATTTTTGGTAAGAATAGCTTGCTTTCATGGATCCAGTGACTGATGAGCAGTTAGATTATGGAGACGAAGAATATGCAGGGAATCAAAAGATGCAACATCATCGAGGTGGAGCTATACCTGCACTTGCTGAAGAGGAAATGATTGGCGAGGATGATGAATATGATGACCTCTATAACGATGTTAATGTTGGAGAGGGTTTCCTGCAAATGCAGCGTTCTGAGACACAAGTGCCTCCTGTGGTAGCAAGTACTGGGTTTCAAAGTTCAAAAGCTAATGTTCCTGGAGCTCGAGTGGAAGCAGTGGCCTCGCAAGAGGTGAACAATGAAAGAGTTGCTAATGAAGGAAAATATGCTGCTGCTTCAGTTCAATTTCCTGAGCAGAAGAGTAGCTTGCCAGCCTCTGGGGGCCCGACACAGATCATGGATGCCTGTCAAAGGGGAAGGCTCCCCGAAATGGTGAATAATTCTCAAGCAGCGCATCTGGGATATCAAGGATCAGCAAGTACGCCTCATAAGATTGCTGCAGATCGGGTGAACAGTTCAGAAAAAGTAATTGGTGAGCCTGCGCCATTGATGTATCCTAACATGGGTAACACAAAAGGTGTCCCACAGATTCCGCCTAATCAGATGAACTTAAATGCAATTAATGTTAACCGCTCAATGGATGATGAATACATGGTTAGGCCATCTGTAGAAAATGGAAATACAATGCTGTTTGTAGGAGAATTACATTGGTGGACAACAGATTCTGAGATTGAAAGTGTGCTGATTCAGTATGGGAAAGTCAAGGAGATAAAGTTTTTTGATGAAAGGGCTTGTGGTAAGTCCAAAGGTTATTGCCAAGTTGAATTTTATGATTCTGCTGCAGCCTCTGCTTGCAAGGAAGGTATGAACGGTCACATTTTTAACGGGAGAGCTTGTGTGGTAGCATTTGCCACTCCACAGACCATAAAACAAATGGGTGCTTCTTACACAAACAAGACTCAGGGCCAGGCTCAGTCTCAGGTGCAAGGAAGGAATCCTGTTAATGATGCAGTAGGTAGAGGTAATGGGGCCACTTATCCAAGTGGAGACACTGGGAGAAATTTTGGACGAGGGGGCTGGGCACGAGGGAACCAAGCACCAAACAGGGGTCCTGGATCAGGACCTATGAGAGGAAGAGGGGGTATTGTAAACAAGAATATGATGGGAAATGCACCTGGTGCTGGTGGTGTTTCTGGTGGAGGAACTTACGGACAAGGGATTACCGGCCCTAGTTTTGGTGGGCCTCCTGGTATGATGCCTCCTCAGGGCATGATGGGTCCTGGTTTTGACCTAGCATTTATGGGTCGCGGAACTGGTTATGGAGGCTTCTCTGGTCCTGGTTTCCCAGGGATGCTTCCTCCATTTCAAGCTGTTAATTCCATGGGGATTCCTGGAGTGGCTCCTCATGTCAACCCAGCTTTTTTTGGTCGAGGAATGAATCCCAATGGAATGAGCATGATGGGGACTGCAGGAATGGTTGGACCTCATTCAGGAATGTGGAATGATACAAACATGGGTGGATGGGGAGGGGAAGAACATGGCAGAGAGTCTAGTTATGGCGGAGAGGATAATGCGTCAGAACATGGGTATGGAGAGGCAAGTCATGACAAAGGTGTAAGGTCTAGTGCCGCTTCCCGGGAGAAGGAGAGAAATTCTGATCGTGACTGGTCTAGTGTTCCAGAGAAGCGGCATCGGGAGGAGAGGGAACATGATGGGGAAAGATATGATAGGGACTCTAGACGCAGAGAAGAGAAGGATCGTTATCGGGACTATCGCCACAAAGGTCGTGAATCGGGTTATGATGACGACTGGGATAAAGGACAGTCTTCGAGATCCCGCAGCAGATCTGGTGCAGTGCCTGAAGATGATCACAGGTCCCGATCTAGGGATGCTGATTATGGCAAGCGGAGACGCATGCCATCTGAATGATATGATGTCATGGGACTTCTAAATGTCTGACAGCTTCCACTATGAGTCGCAATGTCATATTTGGATCCTCTGAAGGATTGCCAGCTCTTTCTTGTTTATGTTGGTGTCACGTGCTGTGTGGCCTCTGGCTTCAAAGAAGTAAGTGCCTTTACTAGAGGTTACTGGGAAGGACCAAGTTGTTTTGTTTTAAGTTGGCTTAATTGAACTCAATTTGATGCTACAGTTATAACTTTGTGCTATAAATTTCAGTACCTTAAGTATTGTTATATTGTGTATTTGCTTGATGAATTGAAGGTGGCCCTACTGGCCGTTTATCTTTTTGTGCAGAAGCACAATTTGACCTCTGAAGTTGCATTCTTAACTTTTATATTAATAGATTGGTTTGTGTTCCTACTTGCCTATTTATGAAGCCTCCAAACTTGCCAGTAATACTGGTAGTATAAGTTGGTTTTAGGGCTATGCCTTGTCTGAAATAGAAGTTTGTGGGTATGTTGAGCTGAGAAAATGAATAAAAAATTTATCGTCTGATGTGTCAATGCTTAGTGATAGAAGTTTGTTTTCCTTGTGCTTCTCCTTTTGCTTGAGAAACTTACCTGTAAATGTTTGTGCTTTATCTGACAATATAGCGTGATTGCAAAACCCAGATCTGCAGTTTTCACCTTCTATCAATTGCAGTTGGTTTTCTTTGTGAAATTTAAGCCTTATGAGCAACTTCATAGCATCTTCCAATTTAGGTGGTTAGAGTGTCCAGTATGATGCTTGTAATAACTTGATAATATGAATACCACATGTATGTTTAACTAACATAAGATTGGTATTAACATATTTTTCATTTTCCTCTTGCTCTGTAATTTTACTTACAAAATATGGAAGGTGTTCAGTGAGTTTGTACATGAAATAATTAGAAATAGTTTCTAAATGAAACAACGAAATATTCATTTGAAAGTTGCGGAGGAACTGATTATTTGGTCGCATATTTAGCTATTATTATTATTATTGTTATTATCATTATCATCATCATCATCATCATCAATTCTAGGATTCACCTATAGCTCAAGCCCATTGTAGAGACTCCACACCAATTATTTTGAACTGAATAAGTACAAGAACTAGAGTTGGTTTCTGAACTCAGCCTTTGTCTGTGTTTCTACAGTCTTCAGTTCAAAACATGGAAATTAATGGTGAACTGGAGAAGATGGATTAAAGCATAGTTGTGAGCTTGCTACATTTGCTAATTCACCAGTCAATATTCTTTTAATTGGAGAATATGTCTGTAAATTTCCCTCCAGTTAATATTCGTGAAGTGTAAGAACTTCTGGATGCTTGAAGAATTGCAGTTTCTTCTGGTTTCCTTGAAATGTTCCATATTGTCGGATTGATGCTTCACAACTGAGTTGCTACTTTTACACACAAACTTGATCCACTGTGGCTGAGAAGTTGGTATTTTTGGTGATATCATGTGCACTTCTGCATGATCATTGATCAGTAACCTCTGTACTCAATTATTAGATAATTAAATTTCAAGGCTTCACTGCTCTTTTATCATATTTGTCCTTGCTGTTTCATATTTCCTGCTAGTCTTTACAGGACCACTTGTAAGAAATAGAACCGTCTTTGGTGTATCTTTATTCTAATCTGCGGCTTGAAAAATTTCTGTTGATAGACAGTCAATAATTAATAAACTTAATGTTTGACATGCACTCGAACTGAATAATTTATCTTTATTCTTTGTATTTTCTGTGGTTTGCTATGTTATGGAATTTCTTTTAGCATTTCCCAGGATAATTGATGTGGTCTTACTTTATGATAACCTCCATGATGTTGTCTTGTCTGCATGTGCGTCTGTTTTCACTTTGTTTGTGTTTGTGGTTTGGAAATACAAATCTGTTTATTTTGAGCTCTTGTTGACAATAGTGCTGTATCATAAGGTTGAGGTGTGCTCGTGTAATCCTTGATTCCTTATCTGAATGCATGAACACGAACCATTCTTAACGTGCCTTTTTTTGGGAGTCGGTTATATATAGTTGAAGTGTTGTAGAATTGTTCTGTCAATTATCTGTACTAATCAATGATTGAGAAGTTTTTTACCAGAATTTTGTTTTAGTGATAAGCAGCATACTCTTGTTTGGTTTCTAGGTCCTATTTTACCATGATATGCACTTATCATTATTTGCCATATGGCTTCACTTGGTCATTTATTATTATTATTATTGACAAAGGAATTTTCTCTAATTATGGTACTCAGGAGCAGAGAACCATTAATTGCTGCACTCTTGGATATCAGTGAATGCTTAATACTATGAGTGCAAAGAAGCCTTAATCATGTATGCAATTGCTTTGTATTCCTGAAGCATATACCAAATATTGAGTCGTGATCCTGGAAGAATTTGTGTGAAAAGTAACTTATCGATTCTTGAAGAATATTTTTGAACAAAACCTGGATGATGCACCGTAGTTTCATTAGTATATTCCATGTAGTAGGTTCCACACATGTAATAATTTGATCTGATATGTGCACCTCCTCTTCAAGATTGTAAAAGTGATGTACTATTTTTGGACCATGTCTTCTGGTCATGTATGATAAGGTTGTGGTTTGACTTGCAGAATTTGTAAGCTGCACCATAGATACATGTGTTGAAACATGAAATCTTGCGGTAGCAGAAGAGTTGTGTCTGTAAATGCAGTTTATCTCCTGTAAGCTTAATTGAGTTGTGTCTGTAAATGCAGTGTATCTCCTGTAAGCTTAATTTTTACGTGATACCATCTGTCTTTATATTAAGCAGACATGATAGTTCCTTTTCTCATGCTGTATCACAGGTGATGCTCCATTTTGTAATGAGTTAAGTCTGTAGGAGTCAATAATGAACTCACCTTACAGTTTCTTTTTTGAGTTCGTATTGGCTCAATTATTTTGTCAAGTAGACATTGTAATGATTTTTTGTAGAAAGTGGGGAATGCTTGTAAATAATAGCTTGCAGCTTATGCAATATTTCAGCTGTATCATTGTACATGAAGAGCTTATGCCCTATCTGGTTATGGTTGATTATTCATAGGATGAGTTGAAGTCTTTGATCATCGCCATTGTAGCATGTGAATTATTTTGTATAATGGGTGCTTGACGTGCTTGGCAATACATGCACCGCTACTTAGTCCAGTATATGCTCTTTGGCGAGGAACTTCATTTTCTGTGTTGCTTTTCTTTTCTGTATCATATTGGAGAAACACTAACAACACTAACAACATAACGATTTAG
Source organism: Monilaria moniliformis (assembly GCA_034509125.1). Classification (NCBI taxonomy): domain Eukaryota; kingdom Viridiplantae; phylum Streptophyta; class Magnoliopsida; order Caryophyllales; family Aizoaceae; genus Monilaria; species Monilaria moniliformis. The sequence goes on along the minus strand of JAYDZE010073285.1, from coordinate 25,021 downwards.
GGCTGTTCTAGCAGCTGCACTTTTCCATGCATTTTTCTGCTAAACGCTAGACGGACTGATATTAAGGATCAACATGTGTAGATAGCATGAATGAAGTCTTTTTAGTTTTGCTTTGGTTTTATGATAGTATGATATTCGGTTAGGATGTTCAATTCTTTCTGCAGCTTTTAAATGTGTTCGATTTAGGAATTTCTGTGGTTTATTATTTGATTTGACGAAGTTAGTTTAGCACCTTAAATAATTGTTATTGTTAATTTGATTTTTCTTAAATGATGGTTAGTAGGTGAATAGTACCGTAGATTAAAATTATGAGAGTTGTATAACGTGTCTTTGATTTTTGAAAGACTTGAAATTCTTGGAGAGGCTTTTGGGGTGGAGGCATTCCGGCTGCTTAGAATCGAGCTAGATAGCTAATTCCACAAATCTAGTTTGGAAAATGTACCGAGGGTTTATTTGGTACAATGAATTTAAAATTATGTTGTAATTGTAATTTTATGGAATTGAATTGGAAGTTATATATAATATTCTATTTCAATTTCAAATCATTTGTCTGATAAATTAAGTAATTAATATAAAATTATATTATAAATTCAAAAAAATTGTGTTTGATAAGTTAAAAAATTAACTAAAATTAGACATTGATATTTAATTGAATATATTTTTTAATTTTTTCTTTATATACATTATAAAATTCTATATTATTTTTCTATATATTTTAAGTTGTTTACGAATGTATGTGTTGTGTGTGTGTAGAGTGTGTGTTTGCTTTATGTGTGTGCGTGCAGTGTATGTATTTTGTAGTGTGTGTGTGTTGTGTGTGTATTTTGTGTTTGCTCTGTGTGTGCGCGTGCAACGTATGTATTGTGTGTGTAAAGTTGTGTTGTGCGTGTCTGTCGTGTGTGTTTCTAGTGTGTGTGTGTGCATTCTGTATGCAAAGTTGTGTGCCATGTGTATTTGTGTGTTTTTGTCGTGTGTGCAGTGTGCGTGTGTCTGCAGTGCGTGTGTATGTAGTGTGTGTGCTATAGAGGTACCCAATTTATAGTTTTTTTGAATTTCCAAATATTTAATTTATCTATAAAATTCAAATTGTGGAATTGGAAGAATTTAAAATAGATTTCAATTCCAAATCCAAATATTTTTATTATACCAAACAGTGGATTTGAAATTGGATGCTCCAATTTCAAATCCAAACTTCTAATTATAAGCTACCAAACACACCTTAATAAAAATCCAAAGACTAACTAGTACACTACCACTCGTGTAATGTTTCGGAGTGTACTGCGTCGGATAAATCGAGTTTTGTATGTGTTTTTAAAAATTATTATGGGTTTGTTTTTGCAATCATAAAGTTTTTTTTTAAAATAAAAAAATTAATCCATTATAACTTCTAAACTTTTTAATTTGACCAAAGAAATTCTATCAAACTAAATATGTACAAAACTACAATAAATTCATGAACGACATTCCAAACCTGCCAAGACAACATATTTTCTAACGTGAACTCTTTAACTAAGTGTATCCAATTTCCATAGCCATGAGTTCCCAGAAGTTCAGACAAGTGCAGCAGAATAGAGAGTGAAAGCAAAAAAGTTCTGGAAGAAATTGAACCCGGTAAATCGAAAATTTTCTACATTTTTTCAAATATTTGAAAATGAACCGAACCGAATTATCAAAAAACTGAACCCGAAAAATTAAAATCGGAACAATAAAAACTAAACTGAACCAAAAAAAAAGTTAGACCATTCGGTACTGCCCGTTTGGTTTTAAAGTTTGCCTATTTGGTACAGCTGGTCTTGTGATACAATTTGTGTTGTTTCTTCTCCAAATCTATACAGTATTAAGTTAGAGCATGTTTGTCTTATTAACAAACTTTACGCTTTATTATTTGGAAGTGCTTAACAACATGCATTGCCCCTAAGTGGAACGTCATTTCCCTTCAGCACAGTTTCATGCAGTTCACTTATTAGTTGTTTATATATATATATATATATATATTGTGTTGGCCCATTCAACAATGTTTATGGATTAGTCGCTGCTGGTGGTGATGATGGAGCTGTTGAATGCTTTGACATAAGGACCGAGTCATCAATAGGTTGACTAGATATTGTCTTTATCAATGAAAAACTTAAGTAGAGTTTGATTATTTTATAAGGTTACTGCAATTGAATTTGATGGAGATGAACATTATCACATGGCTGTTGGAAGCAGTGCTGAGAAGGTACATTAACCTATAATATATTACCATTAATTGCAGTCACATTTCCTTGTCCTTTTGCTTTGCTGCACATGAGAAAATAAATAACGGAACTAATCCTCTTACGAGACCAAGACCAATGCCACTTCAAGACTTGACTAAATTTCTGCACACTTTAAACTAAGAACATAAACCTATTTATAGACTCTACTATATACTCATACTTGAATAAAACTCTTAAAGATATAACATGCACAAAATTCTATCTTAAGCAAGTGGCAATCAGCTGGAGAAAAACAGACAAAAAAATTCTATCTTAAGCTAAATCTATAAGAAATTATAAAAAATTCATGAACGACATTCAAGACCTATCTGGACGACAAAAATTCTAATATGAAGTCTTTAACTAAGTGTATCCAATCACCATAGCCATATATTGTCACAAGTCGGCCCATTTTGTAAAGCTCGTTTCGTTTTAAAGTTGGCTCATTCTGTACAGCTGGTCTTGTGATCTAATTTGTGCTATTTCTTTTCCAAATCTATACAGTATAAAGTTAGAACATGTTTGTCTTATTAACAAACTTTGCGCTTTATTATTTGGAAGTGCTTAACAACCTGCATTGCCCCTTAGTGAAACGTCATTTCCCTTCAGCACAGTTTCATGTAGTTTACATATATATATATATATATATATATATATATATAGTTGTGATTATTTATGAACCTATTCTTATTGCATAACTAAGATACAATCTTGATCCTTTATTTTTGGGATCTGATGGATGTTGTTATGACACGTGTAAATAGAATTTAATTCATATTTTAATTAATGATTCGAAATAAGGCTAAATATGTCAATTTAATTTGAAGCAGTTATCAGAACTCCTAAATTCATGGGTTTAGATACTAGATAGACGTGTGATATCTAACTCGTGTTGGACAGTTATAAAAAATCCTATATTCGTGGGTTTAGATATATTTCGATGTGTTTGACTATGAAATTAAAATGTATATGTAGCGGTTTATTTGCTAATGGTAACTTCCACATTAAATTGTTAGTTATCAATCAACAAAATAGAGCAATCGATTATAGACCAATTTTAAGAAATATATTGATAGATATCATTGCAATTGATATGACGACGGTATTGACGTCGGAAGAGTCTTGGTCAATGGATGCAGCGCACGTATCTAAAGGTAAACAATGATATAATTTAAGAATGACAATGATATTTTGGTTGTAACAAGTATTTATGCATATAAGATGATGACATATTATTGATCAAATTCATTTTAATGAGCATAAACAACAACCATGATGATCACACATTATCAAGTACAATGATATTAATTATTCGATTGATGGACGATATTCGTTAAGTGATTAGAGTTGTTTGGTTGTATTTGAATTATTATATTGTAATGTTATATATCAAACTATGTGAAGATATATTTAAATCAATGTACTGAAATATAATTAATAGTTTTTATAATATGGTTAAAGTTAATTGCATGGATATGATTATCATAATGATCACATAAGATAAGCTTAATAGTTGAAACAAGTTTTGTATAATTTATATGCATACTGTAGCACATATAAAATGTAATAATGATATTTAAATAAATGTATAATGATATTTAGTAAAATCGGTATAAGGTTGGCTGCGTGCGTATAGATAATGTATGTCAAACATACAATGATTATTATAATGAACTAAACTTCCAAATCCCATACTCCTCACTGCCTCAAGCTGTTTTTCATTTAGACCTTTCATAATCTGTACGAAAAATTCTGGTGTCCTCCTAAACAATAGTTTGTCTGTCCGCTAGCGAGTCTAATATTGTACTTAATTGGGTCGAGGTGTTTTAACAACCAAAATGCCAGCTTCGCATGTATGTCTGTCATGTTGAAATGAACTAAACTTCCAAATCTCATACTCCTCACTGCCTCAAGCTATTTTTCATTCAGACCTTTCATAATCTGTACGAAAAATTCTGGTGTTGTCCTAAACAACAGTTTGTCTGTAGAGTATTTAGGAGTCGGCATTGCTTTCGATCGTTTAGATGCCACCAAGTGTGCAATAGGGACGTTACTATCATATTCAACATCATATATAACACGTTGTCTTTTCCCCACTGTCACATAAGCAAATAACCATTACACAACAATCAATAAATATAATTATTAAGTTTGTAGAAGCTCATTATACATAAGAGAATTGTTCAATGCATCTACATAACAAATCAAGTTATAAAGTTAACAACATTAACAACATCAACATCATTACAATGTATAAGGAATACAATATAAATGACGCAGTTACGAAGCATTAATTTAGATGTACAATGTCATTGTCCAACTATAAAGTTATCAATTTATGGTTTCACTAAGCGATAAATGAAATATAATGTGTATCATACAACTGTATAAGTTAGTAGGCATAATTATACATATGAGAATATCATTAATAATCAATTGATATATCACTAGACGACCTCGGTCATAAATCCTATTTTCTACAACATACGTAATGACCACATTACATTTTCAAATCATTGGACACCCGCTAAAAAGTTCAGATATTTATTTAAAAAAATCCATCACAAATACCAAACCCTACAAAATTTGAAGGAACATCCACAAAACCATATTAACAAAGTCAAAATAATACATCATTGAACAATATGTACACCAAAAGACATGAATCGACGCATGCTGTAATTTTTCAGTGAAACTAACCATTGGAGGAAGACGGGCCGCCAGAAATTGAAACCCTGCTCTTAGTCATCTTTGTGTCTACCGATGTAGTGGACGAAGTGATGCTCCATTTGCTCGGAGTGATGCTATAGACTAAGTGAGAAGGCCTATTTTTTTTTTCTTTCGTCGGAGAAGATGAAACGTTGAAGCCTGAAGAATGAGGGTTGACGGTGAGAGAGTGAGACGTTTTGTTCAGATATTCGTGTTAATGGTTCTTTATTTTGTCAGCCTTTTGGGATTCTTGCAAATCTAAAGATCGTGTGAAGATCTTTTGCAAAATTGAAGCCTATTTTCATGCCACCTTCCTGATATGACATGCAAGTGGATAATATGGGTGACCATGTTACCCCTGTGATGATACAATAGACATGTTGTAATGATGTAATGTTGTAGTTAATTTTGATCGTCCGTTTTGGAATCATATGGTCGAAATTCAATCATAGTTATGTATATAGGGGTGTTCTCATTTTAATGCGCGCGCACACACACACACACACACACACACACACACACACACACACACAAATATATATATATATATATATATTGTGTTGGCCCATTCAACAATGTCCATGAATTAGTCGCTGGTGGTGGTGATGGTGAAGCTGGTGAATACATTTAACATAAGGACTGAGTCATTAGTAGGTCGACTAGATGTTGTCTCAGTTGCTGGTGATAATGATATGGTAACATACTTATTCCTATGATTTCCAGAATAAGAAGCTTTATCAATGAAAGACTATTAAAGAGTTTGATTATTATATAAAGTTAGTGCAATTGAATTTGATGGAGATGAACATTATCACATGGCTGTTCGAAGTAGCGTTGGGAATATATATTAACCTATAGTATATTACCATTAATTGCAGTCATATTTCCTTGTTCTTTTACTTTTTTATACATGAGAAAATAAATAACGGAACTAATTCTCTTGCGAGACCAAAGCCAGTGCCACTTCAAGACTTGACTAAATTTATGCTCACTTTAAACTAAGAACATAAACCTATTTATATACTCTAATATAGACTCCAACTTGAATAAAACTCTGAACAATATAACCTGTACAAAATTCAATTTTAAGCTAGTGGCAATCAATCGAAGAAAAACGGGCAAAAAAATTCTATCTTAAACTAAATCTTTACAAAATTACAATAAATTCATGAACGACATTCCAAACATGTCCGGACGACAGAAATTCTAACGTAAACTCTTTAACTAAGTGTATCCAATCTCCATAGCCATCCATTGTCACAAGCCGGCCTATTTGGTACCGCCCGTTTGGTTTCAAAGTCGGCTCATTCGGTACAACTGGTCTTATGATCTAATTTGTGTTATTTCTTCTCCAAATCTATACAATATAAACTTAGAACATGTTTGTCTTATTAACAAACTTTGTGCTTTATTATTTGGAAGTGCTTAACAACCTACATTGCTCCTTAGTGGCACGTTATCTCCCTTCAGCATAGTTTCATGCAATTCACTTATTAGAGTTATATATATATATATTATGTTGGTCCATTCATCAATTTCCATGGATTAGTCGTTGCTCATGGTGATGATGGAGCTATTGAATGCATTTGATATAAGGACTAAGTCACCGGTAGGTCGACTAGATGTTGTCTTAGTTGCTGGTGATAATGTTATAATAATATACTTATTGCTATGATTTCCAAAATAACAAGCTTTATCAATGAAAGACTCTTAAAGAGTTTGATTATTTTATAAGGTTACTATAATTGAATTTGATGGAGATGGAGATTATCACATGGTCGTTGGAAGCAGCACGGGGAAGGTACATTAACCTATAATATATTACCATTAATTGCAGTCATATTTCCTTGTCCTTTTGCTTTGTTGCATATGAGAAAATAAATAATCGAACTAATCCTCTTGCGAGACGAAGGCCAATGCCACTTCAAGATGTAACTAAATTTCTGCACACTTTAAACTAAAAATATAAACCGATTTATAAACTCTATTTTACACTCCAACTTGAATAAAACTCTAAAGGATATTACCTGTACAAAATTCTATCTAGGGGTGGGGAAAAATACCGAAATACCGATATACCAGACTTATCGTACCGAAAAAATACCGAATATACCGAAATTCCGGTATACCGTAAATTTCGGTAAGATATGATACCGTACTGGAAGGTTACGGTACGGTAACGGTATGAATTTTAGTATACCGCGGTATACCGAAAATTTGGTATATACCAAAAAGTACGGTATATACCGATAAAATGGTAAACGATATATACCGATAATACGGTATATACCGTATTTTCTTACCATACCGTATATATATATATATATATATATATATATTATTAAATATATTTATAGTATTGATAAATATTTATAATATAAAAATTATTTATAATATTATATAATTTCGGTATGAAACGGGATTTCGGTATGACGGTATGCCGTACCGAAATTCGGTATGCCGTAATTCACGGTATACCGGATTTCGCTACGGCATACCGAATTCGGTATGCCGTAATTCACGGTATACCGGATTTCGGTACGGTAAGGGTATTGAAAATTCTGCATACCGAAATTTCGGTATACCGGAATTCGGTATACCGAAAAATTCGTTATGGTATTTACTCATATCGGCATTTACGGTACGGTATACGGTATGGCAGTTTCGGTACGGTATACCGTACCGACCCACCCCTAGCGGTAAGTGCTCATGACATTTTCAAAATTTTAATTTTTTTATTTTATCTTAATTTTTTGTTCTAAAAAAGTACACAAATTGACTAGTGCTAAAATATTTATTACGCCTATCAAATTGAAGATGATAATAAGAGCTTTAATTTGCTATATGATATTAAAAAATAGATATGAAATGACAAAGTTGTTAGGTTGGTTTTCAAATTATTTTAAAATTTGAGTTTTACCGATTTATTTGAAACAGATATTTTATTTTATTTCTCTTTCCTTTTTTCTTTGCTTTTGTCCTTTCCAATTAGTTTTTTGTCTTCTCTATTTTCTTATTATAATTATAATTACAATTATAATTATATAATAGTATAATTTTAGAATTCAACAAAGTATCTTCGACTTTCCATATAATGTCATTAACGTTTCTTATAATGTCAATAATTAGAATTATATAACTCCAAAAAATATAAATACACCGAAATATATCACATTTAACTAACTTATTTTCTCTCTAAATAAAATATATTGAATTAGTTATTTGTTTATTACTGTTTGATTCTCAAACGTAGTTATGGTATTTCAAGATGAGATGATGATCAAAAATTTGAGATGGTTTGTCAAGCTTTAGACAAGATGTTGCTCATAACTCAGTTCTGGTCTTTCAAGTTTTAGACGAGATGATGGTCAAAACTCAATTATGCATTTCAAACTTCATAGGAGATGATGCTTGAAACTCAATTATGCCTTTCATGATCTACGTGAGATGATGCTTAAAATTTAGTTATATTCTTTCAACCTCCAGATGGTCATCCTTAAAAGTCAGACTCTCAAAACTTAGATATAGTATTTCAAACTCTATAGGAGAAGATGCTCAGATGTCCAACAATCAAATGATGATATGGTCTTATAAAGAACAAATGAGATGACGTTGAGATGACATGGTTAATCTTAGATTTCTAATTTATCAATTTAATTGAATTATACAAAATTGGTAAATCTTCTTTATATACTGTTAACAAAAAATGTGGCACATCGATCCTCCATCATATTTTACATCACACTTACATAATTTTCTTTTTCTTTTACTAAATTTTTCAATCACAAATTGACTTTTTATGAAATTTCATCAAAGAAAACTTGCATAAAATGATATTTTTATTATTTCAACCAAAAATTAATTTTAATTGACCAAAATGGGTGAGAGTAATATAATTTTAAATGTACCATTAATTGAATATGATTAAATTGAATTAAATAATAATATAATTTACATAAATACTATTTCATATGCTATAGCCATAAAAATAATAGAAAGTGATTACAAATCATGATATAACGTGATTTTCCATCAAATTTCGACGGGTTACACCCTAGCGTTAGAAGTCTGTTTTAGTCTTTCAAACATCTAACGAGATGATGCGCAAACGTCCGTCGTTCAATAATCAGATATGCTCTTTCAATCTCTAAATGAGATGATGCTTAGATCGCAAATCGATATTGTCTTTTTTTTTGTCCATCAATTTAAAAAAAATTAGCAAATTATTTATTGTCCGTTAATTTAAATTATGAAACATCATCAAAGGAAAATTTATATAAAATAGTCTTTCTATTTTTCAACCAAAAACTAATATTTAACTGGCGAAATGATTGAACTTAATATAATTTGAACTGTACTATTAATTTTGTAACACCCCTCGATTACTGAATAACCGAATAAGTGGCGTAACGATCAGACAAACTATATACATTTTCTGAATATATTAATATTATTATCAATTCGATCAGCTAAGGGGAGCGAGTGTATTCTCAAAGATTGATCTTTTATCAGGATATTATCAGCTAAAGTTTAAGGATTCTAACGTCCCCAAAACAGCTTTCAAGATACGCTATGGTCATTATGAGTTCAGAGTTATGTCCCTTGGGCTAACCAATGCCCCTACTGCTTTTATAGATATGATGAATTGAGTACAGGGTGTTCCAAATTTAAATTAATCAAATCAAATTAATCAAAAATATAATTTATGTAAAAAATATAATTTATGTAAAGATTATTTTATATGCTTTGAACATAAAATAATGTAAAGTGATTATCAATCACAATGTAAAATAATTTTTCGTGGAAATATTATTATGTATACAAAAATAATCATAATTAGATTTTTGACGCAACAATTTCTTCAAAAAATGGAAAACTAAAAGTTGAAATGGCAGAATAAGTAAAGAAAAATGAATAATTGATATATAATGTAAGATAACTGTTCGTTTATCGTTTATTAAAATTCATATATTAACCCAAGTTTTGTAAGTTGGCTGAATGCTCATTTTTTATTTCATTAACTAAAATAAGAAAATAAGATCTGGTACAGTGGAAGAAGATTGCTAAAACACAATAAATGAGAGTTGGGTTTTATTGTTATCTAACCAAGCCAAGTGCTTTCAAATTTAATTTAATGTATTAATTATTTCACTGAACTATAATTTTTATTCACCAAATATTTCGAAGTTTATGGAATTTAATATATATAATCGGCCCGATACTGAACGGGCCATGAATTTTTCGGATCTATGACAAGCTGGCCCAGTCTGATTGGAATTCGGTCACTCGTTCGTCCCCTGTTGTTTTGGCTGAGAGCTCATTTTTGTACAAAAAAACATTCCGAATTTTCCCAAACCCCAAAAATGATACTCTACTCCCTTGTCTTCTCTGTCGCTGACTTCTAATCCTTTCTCTCTCATCAACCACAATCGCTCCTGAGATTTTCGGCGATTATCTTCCTAACCGGCGAATTCTCGGCCATGAACAATCTAAACTCACTGCTGAACCAGCAGCAAATGTCATCGCTCCATGAAATCGACGATCACTCGCAATTCGATGCGCCGTCGTCGCACGACGACTTTCTCCAGCAAATGCTATCCATGACTTCCCCCGCCGCCGCCTTCCCTTGGGCCGACGACCAGCACCACCAGATCAACAGCGCCGCCGCCGCTAGAGCGATGATGGTTCAGCGGCAGTTGCTACTCTCCCGCAGCCTCGCCGACGCGAACGATCTCCGTTCTCCGACGGAAACTGACCCCGGCTTCTACCCTGTTCCCCGAGACGATCGCGACGACGTCGTCGATAGCCCTTCCTTCAAGCCTGCTATCGCGGTCGGCTTTCGTTTCTTTCTTCTTCTTTTTTCTAAATTATTTAAGAGATATACGCGTAATTGACACAAATGATGTTAAATAATTATTAATTAATGCAGGAAAATGATGCATCCATTAAAGCTCTATTCAATGGCTTCACGGGTTCGCTAGGTCAAACAACAAATCAGGATCGACATTTCCATCACTCTCAGGTTTAGCCTATAATTTCCTTTTGTAGTCTCTATTTTCTCAATTATTATTCAAAATAGACCACTAATCTCATCCAATTTTATCACTTACTCCGATCCTAATTTCCTCCCCTGGATAATAAAAAATAATAATAAAGAAAAAAATGACGATAGATGTAATAAATGCTAACGTGGGATAATTACAGGCTGATAGTTTTGGAGTCTCGGCGTCTGCGGCGACGGCGAGCCAGCCGTCGGCGGCCGGACAGCCTCGGCAGCGGGTGAGGGCCAGGCGAGGGCAGGCCACCGACCCTCACAGTATCGCTGAGAGGGTGAGTATTTGTTCAACCTTTTGTTTTTTTATTAAAAAATCCCTTTCTTTCGGCTTATTATTATCATTCTTATATTTAAAAATGATGATTGATGGTCATTATTATTATTAAATGTGTTCTGTTATTTGTTGAGCGAATATTTGGTTTTGATATTTCCTGCTTTTCGGTGAAAATAATATGTGGGCAGTTGAGGAGGGAGCGAATTGCGGAGAGAATGAAGGCTTTACAGGAGCTTGTACCCAATGCTAACAGGGTAATACTTTCAACACAAATACTTCTTCTCTTTTTCTTTGAAACCAAATATTGTCTTGATTTTTTATCTTGCACGACTCTATTTTCGATTTCCATTTGATTATTATAGTACAGTGAGAGTATATACCATGAAATAAAATACCAATGATAATTCTGGCAAGAACTAAATGATCCAATTATGGACTTAGATCGACTGCAACATAATATGATTGTAAAAGTAAATAATATTTTTTTATCACCATGTGGAAGAAACTTCGTGTGGCGAGTGATAAGCTGACAGCTTTTAACAAGAGCTCCATTTTTATTCTCATAACCCTTTTTACCGTCGAGAAGACTAATCTGCTTAAATCCAGCGGCAAGTGCTGATTTGTGAATCATTAGCATAAAAATCAAAAGAGTGTCACACGTGGCACGTGTCGGTTGGAGAAAGTGTTTGGCAGAGAAAATCCTTATCAGCTGATGCTGACTCACGGAGAGTTGTTAAAAATTAATCACTTTAATAATGATGGGGCTTATGATTTAATAAGCCTCGGGATGGGAAGAGAGAATTATTAATTGGATAATAATTCTTGGACGTAGAAAGATTTTGAATAGTTTATGAGATTATAATCTTTGGTAATACTGAAAGATTAGCTTTATTATTTTTAATTTAGTTACATTATTGGTTGACAGACGGACAAAGCCTCAATGTTGGACGAGATCATCGACTATGTCAAATTCTTACGGCTCCAAGTCAAAGTACCTCTCGCTCTCTAGAATATTTCTTTTTGATAAAGTGTCTAGTATTTTTTATTCGAGACTTATTGAAAAAAGACATAGATTTAGATAGTATTAGAGTGAGTGAGATTTAAAATTAAATTGCAAATTGTTATTGCGCGTAGGTACTGAGCACGAGCAGATTAGGCGGTGTTGCAGCTGTTGCTCCACTACTTGGTGATGCATCCTCTCAGGTAATTTACAAAAACTTTTTTAATGTAAAATACATTTATTTCTCCATCGCATGTTTGCGTTAACTGCAAAATAAGATACAAATTTGAGATAAACATGAATTGGTGAAAATATGAAAAGGTAGTGGGTCTTATTATTGAGAATATGACGAGATGAATATTTAATTTGAGTACATATGCTAAAAGTTCAACAAGAGTCGGCGGATTAAATGAACTTGCATTATAAAAATCATGACAGGAAAATAATTTGCGTGTACTTAGGAGGCTACAAGTTATAATCCTTCGAAAAAACTCATGGAAAAGAGCATTACCGAAAAGGCAAAATGGCAAATACGTATAATTATAGAAAATGTGAAAATCCCCATCCTCCAAAATTTTGGAGTGAAATCACTACACTTGATTAGTTGGACAAAATAGTAAACTTTGATTAATTTTCTACTCTTGTTGTTGTAAATTATGATAAGCTTAGTAAAGAATCATTACATTCGTAAAAGCCAGGTCTTACACTTCACAGAAGTACTTGATAATCATTCTACTTATATAGTTTAGGATGTAATGGACAATTTATAAGGTCAGTTAAGTCTAGAAAAGTCAGAAAAATATAAATCTCATGACGAGTCGAGTACGAGTTGTTTTGGATGATTCTCTACTTACTTGAGGGGGTTTTTACGCTATATTTATAACATATTGAGTTTCTTTTTCTTTTTTTATTTGCATTTTCATAATATTTACTATTTACCTTAGAAAAAAATACTATCTTAAAGAAACCAAACATAGCAACCCCATGAGTGGTTGTTGTCCTGTCCGTATATGAATTAATTTCAATTTTGTCCAGTTCCATCTCCACCCAGAAAACAACAATAGCATAAAGGTAGCACGCTTGTCACTTTTCAGATACCATCTCATATTCTCATCCCCTTTAAATGCATTTTTTATTCAACCAAAACCCCTTTCTCCCCACTTTTGAGTTTGGCAAATCTGACCCAATGGAACCACAATTTTTATCTTCAAAAATTACTATTTATGTCACATAAGTCTTTATATCTTGAGCATGACTCCGAGTTTGCACGAAACCAAATATTAGGTCCAGTTTTCTAACTTATTGGTCGCCACAGTCTGATTTTTATTCTTTAATTTTTACAAGGAACCTAACAGTCATAATTATTGCTCCATCAACATACATTCACTTTACACTAGATGATAATTTAGAAACAGGCTTGTAATATGGAAGTTGCCTTGAGATCTAAACTACATAACTCAATAAGCATCACCTATTATTAGATATTACCTGTTTCTTGATTTTCCCGCTCTTGTTTGAAATATGCACATGCTAAAAGTTGGGTGGCGATGACTGCAGGGAAAGAAGGTTAATGGAGGCGACACGGCGGAAAAGGAGGGAATGGCAACGGCGGAGCAGAAGGTGGCGAAGCTTCTGGAGGAGGACATGGGTTCTGCCATGCAATATCTTCAGGGAAAGGGTCTTTGCCTCATGCCCATTTCTCTCGCCACCTCCATCTCCTCCTCCACCCAAACCTCTACTTAACGTCAAGGCCGGGGAACTCTTCCCCACCCTGCCTTCGTTTGTGACGGAGAACCTGCCTGAAATATGCTACTGCTTTTCCAAATCGTAATTGAGTTTCGTGCACATTTGTTTCGCCACCACTATCGTATTTTTATATCCTTTATTATTTCCTTTTTGAAGCCTAACTTCGTTAAGGATCGCCAGAAGCTTAGTAGTTCGTAATGAGATTTCGCTTGGACGAAATTTCATAATATCCCAACGAAATAGGGCATCTACAATCGGACGCCCGTGACATTAAAACTCAAATATAATTTCCTTATAATAATCATTAATGGGAGTGGAATTATACTGGATAGAATATAGATCAAAATTTGCACCACAGATCTAGTGGAGAAATTTTTGCGTTTGTTCAAAAAATTTCTGCATTTTTAAAATTTTTAGCATTTTTTATACTTTACAGTTTTACGTTTTTATGTTAAAAACATAAGCGTATATGTTGCACAAAAAAATATATAATGTTAAATGTAAAAGTGCATATATAAACTTCAAATGACTAATATATTTGGAATTTATCTCCTCCTATTTGAAGAGATTTTATCGTAATATCATAGTATGTAAATATTTTTTGAATAGATTGATCGAAAAATATCAAAAAAGAAAATAAAAGATCAACAAATGAGATTCAAACACAAAAGTGTATATATTGCACAAAAATGCATAATTTTGAACAAAAAAATGCATATATAAACTCCAAATTTTTATAATATATTTTCATATATCTCATCCTACTTGAAGAGACTTTACCGTTAAATCAGAATATATCCATATTTTTTAAATAAATTAATCGAAAAAGTCGAGAAAAAGCAAATGATCAGCAAATGAGATTGATTTGGTCATATTTTGAATGAAAACGAGGAAAAGAGATGCAAAAATAAGAGAAAAAGAGAGATATGGAAGAATAAAAAACATGCAAATATATATTTTAAAGTATATATATTTTTGTTTGAAGTACGCATGACTTCTATTTTGTAATATGCAATTTTTTGTTTTATATTATGTATGTTTATTTTTGCTAATATGCACGTTTTCGTTTTATATTATGTATCTTTTTGTTTGCCAATATACATACTTCTTCTCCCCCTGAAGGGTTAACTCTTGACAAAAAACTCTTATTCCGGCTCCGCTAGTTCTGTCGCCTTCTCCGATTTCCGATAAATTCAACTGTAAACCACCGCCATAGCCGTCTCTCTCTCGATCTCCCAATCTTCTCCCAAAATCATCTTCTCCTTTATCCTCAAATTGTGGCGAGAACTCGCCGTCATCAGCCACTATCACTTGTTAGTGCTGCACATACAGCAGGTCGCCTCCACCGTAGCAGTCAATCATACGAAGTTTTCGAAGAGGTATATGAGATGTAAAAAGAATCAAAGAACGAGAATAGTGAAAAGGGTAAAAAGAATATCTACCACCATACTACGTGTGTGATCTCAAATTGATCTATATAGTATATACTACTTAAGGAAATATATATTCGATCAATATTCTTGTTGGAAATAGCTATAGAGTGCCTCAAATTCGAGAGGACTCTAAGCGTGTACCGCATAGTGCAGAGTGCGATGGGCCGTTTCCATAGATGGAAAATAGTGGAAGCCCATGTTAAACATGGTTCAGCAGACTCATAGGAGAAAGGATTGCTTTGATTGATTGTTTGATGATATTACATTGATACTTCTATTGTTCTTTTATATAGGTTTCTAGGAGAAAGATAAGGAAAAATATAATTGCCTACTTTACATTGATTTTGATTCCTTAAATTAAAGATCTTAATTGATAAGAATCCCGGAGATCCCTTGATTCTAGTTTTCCTTCTTCTAACACTCACCCTCAAGTTAAGTGACGGGATCCCCGACACTTAACTTGCTTAGAACCGTCGAAAAGATCTTGGAATTGACTGCTTTAGTTAAGATGTCTGCAAGTTGATCCTCAGATCGGATGTATGGTAAGTCTACAATCCCTGCTTCGATTTTTTCTTTGATGAAGTGCCGATCAACCTCCACATGTTTTGTTCGGGCGTGCTGGACTGGATTTTCAGCAATGCTAACTGCTGCTTTATTATCACAGAAAATATGACATTCTTCGGTTGGTGAATAGCCAAGCTCATTTAATAGCTTCCAAAGCCACAATATTTCAGTTAAGCCGCTTTTAATTCCCTTAAACTCGGCTTCTACGCTAGACAAGGCCACCACCTTTTGCGTTTTACTCCTCCAAGTGACTAGGTTTCCTCAAACGAAAGTGAAATATCCAGATGTGGATCTTCTATCCATCGGATTTCCTGCCCAATCTGCATCTGTGTATCCGTGGATTTCTAGGTGTCCATGGTTCTCAAAGAGAATGCCATACCCAAAAGTTTCTTTCAAATATCGAACAATTCTGAGAGCAGCTTCCATATGATCAACTTGGGGTTGATGCATGAACTGACTTACCACGCCAAAAGCATAAGCTATATCGGGTCTAGTATGGGAAAGATAGATAAATTTTCCTACTAGACGTTGATATGCCTCCTGATCCGCCAGTTCTGCCCCTTCTGTAATTTGTAGCTCGTGATTAACTGCCATCGGGGTATCTGCTGGTTTACATTCTATCATCCCTGTTTCAGCGAGGAGGTCCAACGTATACTTCTTTTGGCAAAGAAAGATTTCCTTAGTGGATCGAAGAACTTCGATGCCTACGAAATATTTCAGAGCTCCAAGGTTCTTCATCTCAAACTCTGTGAACAAGTTCTTTTGAAGTCTTTCTATCTCCTTTGTGTCACCCCCTGTAATGATAATCTCGTCCACGTAAATAATCAAGCAAGTAATAAGATCACCTCTTTTCTTCAGGAATAGGGTGTGATCAGAGTTACTCTGCTGATATCTGTATTTCTTCATGGCAGTAGTAAATCTTCCGAACCAGGCTCTTGGTGACTATTTAAGGCCGTACAAGTTTTTCTTCAATCGACAAACTTCTCATTTGCTGAACTCTCATGTGAAGTCTGGTGGAGCCTCCATATATACTTCTTTATTTAATTCACCGTGAAGGAATGCGTTGGTGACGTCAAACTGATGGAGAGGCCAATTCTTATTAGTAGCTATGGATAATAAAACTCGTACCGTATTCATTTTGGCCACCGGGAAAAAAGTCTCCGAGTAATCCACACCATAGGTTTGGGTATATCCTTATGCCACCAATCTGGCCTTGTATCTCTCAATTGAGCCACCTGGTTTTCGTTTTATGGTGAAGACTCATCGACATCCAACTGGTCTTTTTCCTCTGGAATGAGACATCTTTCCCAAGTGTTGTTCCTTGCCAAGGCATCCATCTCTTTCTTCATGGCCTCTCTCCAGTGTCTTGACTTGAGGGCTTCATCTACATTCTGAGGTATCTTTTCTTCTCCATACAAGGTTGTTTCAAATGCTTTTGCCATCTCTGAAAGGCTTCCTTTAGCAATGTTGACAATAGAGTATCTGGACTTCCTCCCCGTCTTTTCTGGGTAATACTTTTTGGGTGGAACCCCTCGAGTGCTTCGGGGTGGAAGAACATACTATTGTCCAGTAGAATTTCCATAGTCTGGGGCATTATCGCCCAGTTCATTCTGTTCTCTCATCTCAGAAATAACAGTGTGAGGAGATTCAATAATATTTTCAGTAGTTGTACAGGGTTCAATATGCCTTACCTCTTCAGACATCATTGACGGTGGAGACCATGGTGATGGTTCTTCTGGAGCTGAGGACTGTACATTTGTTTCCAAAGTTTGCCTAGCAGAATTGCTAACTGTTTCTGTTGGGACCACCTCGGGATTAGGCATTGGTAACCAGCTTAGAAGGTCAAGGTTCTCATTTTGATTCTCATTTTGACTTGAGACATTCTCCCCCTGACTTCTAAGGTGGTAGAAGTATTTACCCTCGAGGAAGTCACAATTTAGAGTGGTATACATATGTCGATTTTTTGGATCATAACACCTATATCCTTTCTGGTGAACCCCATAACCTACAAAAACACACTTGACAGCGCATGGTGACAGTTTATTTCATTCGTGTTTTGGAATGTGAACGAAAACAGTACATCCAAAAAATACGAGGCTGAAGGGAGTGCGTGGACGGTATTTGAGTATAGCGGGCTAGAGTTTGGAGGGGTGTTTGGAGTTTAAGGATTTTAGTGGGCAGACGATTTACGAGATATACGGAAGTGGCTAAAGCTTCGGGCCAGAAATGTCTTGGGGCTCGAGATTCAAGAAGAATTGCACGAGTCATTTCTAACAGGATGCAGTTTTTCCTTTTAGCCACACCATTTTGTTCTGGAGTGTGCAGGCAAGTAGTTTGATGAATTAATCCTTTTTGGAGAAAAAATTGCTGCATGGCGGAGTTGACAAATTCACCCCCGTTATCAAATCAAAGGATTTTAATAGTGGTTTGGAACTGAGTTTGGACAAGATTATAAAACAGAGTGAATTTGTGGAAAACTTCAGATTTATTTTTGAGAAAATATACTCATGTCATGCGTGTACAATCATCCACAAAAAGCAAAAAATAATTGAAATGTTGGCCGCCCAAAAGGGGTGAAGGGCCCACAAGTCTGAATGAACCATAGAAAAAATAGAACTAGTACGAGTAACACTAGATTTAAATGGTTGTCTATGGATTTTTGCTAAAAAACAAGTTTTGCATGACATATGCTGAGTTTGAATTAAATGAGGAAAGAAAATTTTCATATAACTAACGGATGGGTGACCTAGACGTCGATGCCAGAGCCAAGTCTCCCGATTGGCTGTCCCATGAGTGAGCATCGCAGATCCTTGTTGAGCAATCTCATCAACATAGTACAGTCCTCGTTTCTCAGTGCCACGTCCAATGATCTCCCCCGTCCTGATATCCTGCAAGAGACAAAAGGTGGGATGTATGAGCACTGAGCAATTCAACTCTTTTGTGACATGACTAATAAACAACAATTTATGAGATAAGAGTCGGGACATGTAAACAATTTGAGATACGCAGAGCGAGTGATATTTCAACAGTTCATGTGCTTTGAACATGTGTTAACTCCCCATTTGCAGTGTGAACATGGGTTTTACGAGGAATAGAGGGTTCAAGGATATCTGATTTGTCAAATGTATGGTGTCTGTTGCCCCACAATCAAAAATCCAATTTTTATCCTTATTTTCACATAAATTTTGTGCAACACAAGCAATAGGCATATCATCTGTCATACTGTTCAGTATTTGGAATTTATTTTTGCAAATTGTGGGTACAAACTCGAGTTTTATAGGACTTTGGGGTTTCTGCCGTAATTTAGTGAAGTTTTGGGTTTTAGGTGGAATTTGATCCAAATCTGGGGACTGCGGTCGAATTTTTGAGAAATGCTGGGATTTGTTTTGTAACCTAGGTATAGTGGAGGGATTGAATTGAAAAAAATGGGGAAATATAAGGGTCACCAGACCCTTTACCTGGGTCAAACCCTATGGTTGTCGCCGCAATTTCTTCTTCTCGTCCATTTCTTGCCTCCCATGTTCCTCCTCTTGGTATTGCTGACCGACTCCATTCGCCGTGAGTGTAGGCGGTCTCTGGGCCACCCACTCTGGCGTCGACAATGAGCATTCCTTCTTTTACGGTGGCGACAGCCACTTTTCCGAAGAGTTGTCGTGGTTTCTTGTGATTGTCGTCCCACCACTCGGGATATCCCACAAGCTGGAAACACTGTTCCTTCGTATGTTTGCTCATCACACAATGGGTATAGTGTAGCTTCGCATTTTCCTCCTTTTCTTTTTCACGCAGTGATGGAAATCTGGAGCGTGGTTGCCCTTTGGGTGGTTGTCGGCTGTCGAATCGCCCTTGATTCTTGACGAGGAGTCCCAATCCAACTCCCGATGATGATAGGTTGGGGTCGTCGCCGATGAATGTTGCCGGCTTCAGAATTTGGAGCCGGGTGGCCTCGCGTTTCACCTTGGCGAAGGCCTCTTCCACTGAGGGAACCGGCGTTTCTTTTAAAATATCCCGCCGGATTCCGTCGAAGTTGTCGTTTAATCCAACCAAAAACTGATAGAGCCGCTTAGTTTCGATCAGTTTTTGGTACTTGTTAATACCTTCTTCGCAGCAGTTGATTGGGTCGGGTTGTTGTCGGTCTATGTTAATCCAAATTCCTTGAAGGGTGTTCCAGTATTCTTCGAGGGAATTCGATCATTGGGCTACCTTGTTCGCCCTTACTTCCAAGTCGTAAATCTGAAACAGGTCTGTCTCGCTACTGTAAGTCACCGATAAGCTCTTCCATAACACTCTTGACGATTAATGTTGGGCGAAGTTATTTACTAACTTGTGGTCCATGTTTTGGATAATCCACCCAAAAACTGTGAGGTCCGTTTTCTCCCATTGTGGATATCGAGGATCGTCAGAACCTGGAGGTGGTGGAGTGCCGGTAATGAAGCTGGACTTGCCTCGGCTGCTGATGGCGACTCGCATGAGTCTTGACCACAAGGGATAATTGTGGCCATCTAGTTTGAATCCTAGCACAATATATGCGCCTCTCATCATGTTTGCTAATTGTGAAATAATTTCGTTTGAGTTGGTTGTGCTGGAATTTGCTGTGTCCTCTGACATGTTGATTTGTTTGTGTGCAGGAACTTTTATTCTTGATTTTGGTTAAAAAGGTTTGGGAAACAGTAATGAATGATGATGAGTTTATTCTGAGTTCATAGGTCTCATAACCTGCTCTGATACCATGTTAAACATAGTTCAGCAGACTCATAGGAGAAAGGATTGCTTCGATTGATTGTTTGATTATATTACATTGATACCTCTATTGTTCTTTTATAGAGGTTTCTAAGAGAAAGATAAGGAAAAATATAATTGCCTACTTTACATTGATTTTGATTCCTTAAATTAAAGATCTTAACTGATAAGAATCCCAGAGATACATTAATTCTAGTTTTCCTTCTTCTAACAGCCCACAACATGTAAAAATCTATCGATGTCGTCCAAATATATGATTTTTAATATTTTTTATTATCTGTATCTTTCAATCTCATTCTTTATTCTAGTAATAATTTTTTTTAATCTTTTGGCTAATAAATCCATCTTGGATAACTCAATTTAACAATAAAAAATTATCAGACCATAGTAGAACGAAATCAAATCCTTCGGTCCATTTTTACTTTTTTTTTCTTTGTGTATAGTTTGTGCTTCACACGGAACGAGTAAATCCAAAGTCCTACACCGTGAGCTCTAAAACCTAAGCATTAACTATTAAGCCATTTGAGTGTGTGACTAAAGAGAAGAAAAATGAAACGTACAGTTATTCGACCCAATATACATTGTTCGCTTTAGGGGTGGAGAAAAATACCGTAATATCAATATACCGGACTTATCGTACCGAAAAATATCGAAAATATCAAAATTTTGGTATACAATAAATTTCGGTACGATATGATACTGTACCGGAAGGTTACAGTACGGTAACAATATGAATTTTTATATACCGCAGTACACCCAGTATACCGAAAAGTACGATATATATCGATAATATTGTATTACCGTATTTTCTTACCATACTGTATATATATAAATATTAAATGTATTTATAGTATTATAATACATATTTATAATATTATACAATTTTGGTATGAAATGGTATTTCAGTATAACGGTATGTCATACCGAAATTCGGTATGCCGTAATTCACGGTATATCGAATTTCGGTACGACATATACCAAAAACACGGTACGATAACGGTATTGAAAAGTCACTATACTGAAATTTTGGTATAACGAAAACTTCGGTACAATAACAACAATATATTTACTCATACCGGCATTTTTGGTACAATATACTCCTTGTTCGCTCCCTCATAATATAAATTCACCAACCAATGTGTCCATTCACCTATATTTGCATTCTAGGAAGAGAAACAAACCTCTATTAATTTGGACCGAAATATTATTGGTCTCGCCTATCCAAGAGTTATTCTCAACTCAATTCAAGTTCTTTTAGAGACATTTACTTTTGAGAAATAATTTATATCGATAAAAAAAATAGTATTAACTCATCCATTATTTATAAAGATAGATTGAGACTTTAGATGTCTTAAAACTTTGATAATTTCTATCGTGTTAGTTAATTTTGCCTGACTGATATTCTATTAAAATGGTAGAATTAGAGAAATATTAAAATGAGTATAAAAATATTCAATCATGTACCTTATAAATTATGAAAAGTAAACATCCTCTGAGAATTTTAAAGAATGGTAATTTTGTACCTAGTCATATATTTATTCATTATAGGCTTTATAGCTCCTTATTTAAAATAATATATGTTCAATTTAATCTTACATATTCCAATTTAGAATTTTATTTAAATAATAAATACATCTTATTGAACGAAAATAAATCCTAAAAAACAACACCTTATTAGTATAGGTTTCTATATAGGGAAAATTGACGTAAGATACATAAAGTTTGGATAAATTTTGATTTGCACACAATCTTTGAAATTTAAAATAAAATACACCGAGTATTATTTTTCTAATTTTTACCTATGCTGTAAGATTTACCTACATAGGAAAATCTTCCGACCAACTCAAACAACAATGATTTTAAAAGAAAATGACATCGTTTTGAGCTTCACAATATAATTAAGGGTTTAGGCTATATCAATTGCAAAAACTAAAGAGTTAGGGAGAATGTGAAAATAAAGGGTATATGAAAATATTTTGGAGCACCAATTTCCTAGGGCTATTGGGGGTGTTATTTAGATCACATTTTAAATAAATGAGATTGGGGCATCTGCAACGTCATCCCTTAACTATCCATTCCCTTATAATGTTCATCAATTATTTATGAACCCCACAATATTTTTTACCTCATTCTTAACCAAGAGACATCACCTTCATCCCTATCCATTAACCATCAACCCCTTGCATTATTCATGGATCTCATCTTTTAATTTTTTATTCATTTCTTATTTCTTATATTTATTACATATTCTAATTGAATTGATTTTCTGAATTAATAAAATATGTGAAGTTCATTAAAATAATTAAAACTCTAATATTACATAATTTAGAAACCGAAAATTACATAATTAAAAATCCTACAAAAATATTATTGAAAACCGAAAATTACACAATTAAATCCTATCAATTAAGGGGACCAAAGCGCGCCCAAATTTCTTCGATTAAATTATGTTGGAGTTGATTGTGGTTAAAGGGATCACGCGACTACTCACAACAACTTTGGTATTCTCGAAATGATTGCGGCGCACCATGATTTGGGGCGTCGGTTGCGGTCGAAGAGCACGAGGAGCCTACATTATCCTCGTCCGCCCAATTAGGAGCATTAGCTCATTCGTCCTCGATAATCATGTTATGCATTATAATGCACGTATACATGACATCGGCAAGAATCTCCCTGAACCACGAACGCGCCGGACCCTTGATGATCGCGAACTGTGCTTGTAGAACGTCGAATGCTCGTTTGACGTCTTTAGGCGCGGCCTCCTACTTTTGCGCGAAACGAGCTTCTTTTTGGCTCGGCTGGACACAAGAAGGACTTTGCGAATGTCGGCCACCTGAGATAGATGTCATCGGCAAGATAGTACCCTATGTTGTACTGACGTCCATTGGCCGTGAATTGGATCGTCGGTGCCTTGCCGTGCATGACATCGTTGAAGACGTTCAAGTGGTTGAGCACGTTGATGTCGTTGTTAGACCACATGACACTAAAAAATGCATGTCAAATCCAGAGGCGGTGGTCGATGACTGCTTCTAGCACAATCATCAGATGAGAGTCTTTGTGGCCGCTAGTGTATTCGGCCATCCATGTCGTTGGAAAGTTTTTCCACTGCCAATGCATGCAGTCGATGCTGCCAAGCATGTCGGGGAAGCCGTTGTATGCTTCATGCAGCCGAAGTAACTATTGGCAGTCGAAGGTTGTGGGCGCCCTCAGATACTCTGCGCCGAATGTATCGTGAATGCCCTTGCATATTGCTTCAAGCACTCACGGCCCGTGCTCTCAGTGACGTGCAAGTACTCATCAAACATATCGGGACATCCACCGGTGGCCAGCTGTCGGATTACCGACGTACACTTCACAATGGTTGAAAGGCGTTGCCGTCCGAGCGCGTCCGATCGCTGCTGGAAGTATACTTCCAGCGCAGCCAATATATTTTCTATGCGCAGAAATAAATCCATGCACATAAGGTACCGACGCCGGAAAATATGTCCCCCAATCGTGGCTGGTTGGAGAAATAATCAGCCATCAGTCGGGCATCAACAACTTCTCATTTCCGGTGCACGTACCTTCTTGATCGTACCTCAGGAGCATCCATCAGAGGCGGCTGCAAATAATAACTTGCAGTTGTCGCTTGAAACATCGACATAAGTTGTTTCGCATTCTCGTCGTGCGAATTTTCGAAGTCAGAGGCAATATAGCGTGGATTCATTTTGCCAGAGACTATGAGAAGAAGAAGAAGAAGAAGAAGAAGAAGAAGAAGAAGAAGAAGAAGAAGAAGAAGAAGAAGAAAATTAAGAGAGAAACTAGAGAAATGATGAAGAAATTTATGTGGAAATTGAATTGGGGTAAATGAGTATTTATAGAATGGTTGAGTTAATTACAAAAATAAAAAATAAAAATTGGCACTAGCCGTTGGGTTAACGGATCTATTGAGAAAAAAATTATTTTTCTTTTTAAATTCAAATTCTATAATTAAAATAAAATAAAAGGTGTCGCGTTGACGCCGATTCGCTGGCCCAGCGAGTGGCGCAACGCGTGCCTCTCATTGGCTTGCGTGAAGGGGGGGCGTAACGAGTTGTCCTTCCATTTTCACGCCACTTCGGGCATCTCGTCCGCTAAACCCACCTACAACGCGTTTCGCATTGGTATTGTCCCGGCAGATGGACCGCGGGACGCGCGTTGCGAGTGTTCATAGGATTGCAGAAAGATTCTTAGAAATCATGATATTTTAAATTATGGAAAAATTATAAAAATTAAAACTAGGTAGTT
>JAYDZE010073174.1:0-25168 GCA_034509125.1 Monilaria moniliformis | reverse complement strand
TTAGGTTTTTTGGATTTTTTATACAATTTCGGATTTTCGGTTCGGATCGGATTTGGAAGTTCGGATTTTGGATTTTCAGATTCGGATTTTCGGATAATTCGGTTCGGTTCGGATTTAGTTTTTAGAAAATTTCAGATTTTCGGATCGGTTCGGATTAGACAAAAATCCGAACCAAAATCCGAATGCTCACCTCTATGCACCACTTACCTGGCGGGGTAGAAGTGAAGAAGTTCCAAAGAGTTCTACCCAGCCAGGTAGAAGCATGCGCAACTACCCACCCGGCCGGGTGGGAACTGAAACTCTCCAGAGACCTCTACCCGGCCGGGTAGAGTGGCGTATAACAAGCCACCCGGCTAGTGGCTTCTACGTGGGCTTCCAGAGACTCCCACCCGGACGGGTGGGTCGTCATTAAAACCTACTCGACCGGGTAGAATTGACCCATGAAGACATTTAAATACCAATTTTCAGAGACAAAAACACAACGGGGGAAAACCCTACAACAAAAATTTGGCGAAATTAAGAGAAAATAGTAGGAGAAAGACTAAAACACTGAGAGAGACGACATCACAGAGATATGACACCATGTGTATCACGAGTTTTATTTCCTTTGTTGTTATTTTCTGCATATTAGGCTAGAATTTTTTGTTATCCCTAGTATGTAGTAGGATGAACAATGTCTTGACTTGACTCAACTGTTTTTATGTTTGATTTCATGGATTAATTTAAGCTATGATTTTTATTTATTTAAGCTGTTGGATGTGTACATCTTTAATGATTTAATCTTGCCTTTTTTCCTGATGTATCTTTAATTTGGAAAATAGAAGCACTACATAGTATAAAAACCTGAGAACTGAGTATTGTTCAGTGAAAACTTTGAGAGTAAATTCATGTATTTAATTGCTAATCTAGGTCTTACTGAGCTTCCACATGAGTCTAGGTTAAAGTAGTTTAATGTGTTAATCCATTGCGTCGAATGTGTTTAAATATTAATCTAGATTTACTAAGCTTCCACAGGAGTATGGGTTAATTATGGAATTTTGAGACGTGTTCACATTATCTTAATTCTATAATTCTTCTGACATGGTCGGTGTCGTTAGAGTGTAAAATAGACATAGTTCTTAATACATGAAATTGAACTGGGAACCCTGATTTGAGTCAGTCATTTACAATAATCATCCTAAGCATATTAGGAATAACCTTTTTCATCTTGTTGAAACCAACTTTTGCCTCTGATCTTCTTTGATCATTTATTTCCAACTTCTTTATTTTTATTTTGTTTTCCAAAATCTTCTCTTTCAATTTTATTTTTGGGTTAAACAATCAATTTGTCTCCGTGTGGGTTCGACCCCTAGTTACTATCTTCGACATTGTTCTCTTGCAGTTAGGAGTTATTTTAGAGTAATTTATAGCTTGTGTGTAAATAATTGAAATTCAAATCTATAGTCTAAAATACGAATCAAATTTTTGGCTTTGTTGATGGGGAGGGCAATTGGTTGTGTAATTTTTGTTTACTTTGTTTTTAGTTTCTTTTTAGTTTTTCTTTTCATTTATTTTTTGCTATATTGGTGTACTTTCTATTGCGCGGTGTCACGGGAAGATTATTGAGCACAGTTAATGCACCACACTTGATCTAGAAGTCCATTGCAGTCCAGTTCACTCACAAGACACAGAAGGGTACCTCAATGTCTAGAAATTGAATTATTTTTTTTCGGGTTGCTCAAGTCCTTTGAGAGATAACCCACTATACGGTATAGATTATGAAGAGAGTTCGGAATCAAGTCAATCTGAGTCTGAAGAGATGGCAGAAAATCATCAAGGCAATTGAGTGCTTATTCCCCAAGTGGAGAGATTTGGTGATCTTTAACTCCGGAGCTAATCATCCTGATTACTTCGCCTACCCAATGGAAAACGCCAACATCCCACCTCACTATATCAGTTTGGAGAATAGTGACAATCTCTTCCATGGGAGAGAAGATGAAGATCTCATCTTATATCCCAATGTTTTCTATGAGCTAGCAGGCAACCACAGGCCACAAGAAATCCCTCACGACGGAATCAAGATGGCGTTGTTTTCTTTCTCCTTGAGAGCCAAAGTCAGAGAGAGGTACGACTTACTGCTAGGGTACAACATTGCTACTTTCGCAAAATTAAAGCAGAAGTTCCTGATGGAATACAATTCAACTGGCAAGATAGAGAAGCTTAGAGATGCCATTACATCATTGCAGCAGCAGAGCAATAAATCATTTGCAGATGCATGACAGAGATTTTTTGGGATGTTGAGGAAGTGTCTAAGTCATGGACTGGCCAGATGTAGAGACTTGATCAAATTCTACCAAGGACTGACACACGAGAGCATGACCTTGATCAATGCTAGCACTGGCGGAGACTTGGACAACAAGACTCACGATGAAATTCGAGAGTTGTTTCAGAAGCTAGCTGTAAACTAAAGAAACTAGTATAATCCAAGGAGAGCTTCCGTGAAGAGAGCTGACACGTTTGGAGCTACTGCTAATTCAGAAAGAATGAGTACTTTGGAGGCACAACTGGCCAACATAAGTATACAAATGGCTACAGTAGCTAAGGTAGTGACGTCTCTACAGTTAAATCTCCAACCACCTACCGCCTTGCTCGTGAAATGAGGAGTGTGCCAAGGTAGTCACCATTCTGATTAATGCCCTCCCTCTTATTCAGCAATAAGTTGAAGGTGTCAACTATGTTGGTAACAATAGCAAAGGTTCAACCAAGAAGAGCAATACAATAACCAAAACAACTGGAGGCCACAACAAAGTGGATGGAATCAGCAAGGTCCTAACCAGCCTCTTTCAGGTTTTGATACAAGAAAGCCAATCTTGGAAGATCAATTGGGTTAAATTTTCTCATTCATGACGAAGAGTCAAAAAGAGAATGAGCATTTTAAACGAATGACCATAGATTAGTTTGGCCAGATTGATACTTACGTAAGAAACTTAGAGATACAAATCGGGCAATTGGCTCAGGCTTCGCACGCAAGAGCTCCTGGTAGGTCTGATTAATTGGTCGATTCGGTTAATAACTGAACCGATTTATCGTTAACCGACTAAGAATTGTAAAAAAATGCGAACCGAAATCGAAACTGATTTGGAATCGGTTAGGCTTCTAACTGATCGGTTATCGGTTAAACAAAAATAACCGAAATAAATTTTAAACTAATTTTAAATATTGTTATTTCAAACTTCCATGAACTTTAAATTATTGGGACTAAAAATAATTAACTCTAGGGTCACCCTAATTTTATAACAACACTTTCTCCTTTCCTTACATCTCTACAATCGATATGGGATGAGATGAGATGAGAATATGCATAATTCAAAAGCAAAGAGTGCTTTTATAACAACACATTCTTCTTCCCTTACCTCTCCACAAACGATGTGGGATGAGGTGTGCTTAATGGAAAAGCAAAAAATAAATGTCAAAAGAAAGGATTGAGGCGTGGTGGCATTGAGTGCAAACTTTTCTCAGTTAATCACTGGATGGATACCACCGAAGAGGAAAGATTCAGGAAGCTGCCTGATCCCTTGTGAGATTGGGAACAAATAGTACCCAAAATGTTTGCTTGATCAAGGATCGGGGATCTCTCTTGTGGCATTAAGTACTGCTCGTACAATTGGCTTGGTTGATAGAATGGAACCCATAGACATCGACCTACAATTAGCTGACCACTCCATCATCAAACCAATGGGGATCGTCGATGATGTCCTGGTAAAAGTGGGCAAGTTTATTCTACATGTCGATTTCATAATTCTTGACATGAAGGAACACAAGCAGATTCCGATACTCCTGGGAAGAACATTCTTAGCAACTGGAGTTGTGGTACTTAAGGCTAAAGAGAACTCGGTCACTTTTAGAATCAATGAAGAAAAGTCACCATAAAAGTGGGCAAGAATGTGAAGCTTCACTTGGACGAGAAAAGCTAAGAGTTTACTAAGTTGAGCCAACGACTATAAACAAAGGCGCTGGTTGAGAGGCAACCCAACGGATTTTTTTTTTTTTGCTTTTCAGTTTTGTGATTTCTTAATGAGTAGGGGATTTTCTTTGCTCAATTATTTTTTCTGATAATTTTTGTTAAATTGAGCATTTTTTTCTTTTTTTGTTTTGTTTTGTTTTATATAGGAGCATAGTAGAGATAAGAGCTTTGTCAAGGCGAGATATTACCCATCCACCCGTCATGTGTGTTGTTTCTGTCAAGTTTGGGGGAGCTTTCTTAACCTTCTCTTTTACTTGTTTATTTTCATACATTGATGGCAGTGTTGCAATAATTTGGGTAGTTGATTTTCGGTGAATTCAATTCTCTAGTTGTTTTGGGTTGAATTGTGAAATAACTTGTTGATAATCAACAGTTAGGTTTGTAGTGACAGGTGAAATGCTCTGCTATGCTCTATCTTTCCTCTAGAGAACTTTAGTTGAGCCTTTAGATGGACAAATTTTTCTCTGAAGAAATAGAAGTCATGCATGTTTAGATAGGGGAAAAGCATTGTTGATTGTTTCCGATTTCTTGAGTTAATGAGAGTGTGAAATGCTAGTAGATCTTGTGGAATTGTTTTTTCTTTGCTAATAGAAGTCCGGCTTTTTCTTTGCTGGGCTGATTACAATTCCGGTTTTCTTCAAATCGTAACCGGCAGTTCTTGAACCATTGGCAACACTATTTGGATTATATTATAAGAGTTCACTGTGTAAAATATAAGTTTCAAATTCAATTCCTGCAATCTCTATATTGCCATTTCCTTGTGCTTATATGGTGATGTCTGTGAGGTCCATCATATTATCAAGGACTTTCCACTCTTCAAGTTCTCGTGCAAACCTGCACCTGCTCACTAAATTTGGTTAGCAAAGTGATGCGTCTGTTGGACTCGTCGATTCTAATAGTTGAACTAAATAATACTATACGTCTATCTTACTCCTGAATTGATTAGTAGAATAAAATTGAGTAATAAATAAACTTACCCACCAAAAGCAACTGTTGATGGATACATAACACAAATTTAGAAAACCTTAAACTCAGGCAACCAAAAGCTCGCCACAGAAAGGAATCAACAAAGAATACATCAAGCATCCACCCCTTACTTTTAAACACACTACTTAACGGTGCTGCTTCCTTATCGGGTTGCTGTTGAGAAGAGATTTGATGAGACCCCTCCTCTGCAATGGTCTCCAGCCTCGGATAAGTGGAGCG
The DNA here is from genome assembly GCA_034509125.1 of Monilaria moniliformis. Lineage (NCBI taxonomy): Eukaryota > Viridiplantae > Streptophyta > Magnoliopsida > Caryophyllales > Aizoaceae > Monilaria > Monilaria moniliformis. Next base: position 19,959 of record JAYDZE010073174.1, on the reverse strand, counting down.
CCGGCGACGAATAACAGCCAGTTGCGGCGCAACTTCAAACCAACAACTCAATAACCCGACAGGCTTCGCCATGGATCGATCGATTTAGGTTTTGGTCGAGGTATATTTGTTACGTAGGGTAGAGCGTTGGAAGGTGAGTTTCAGTGAGAAATACAAGAGTAGTTGAATGGGGGATTTATAATGGGGCGAAGATGTCGGCAATAGTTTTAACCAATATGTCTCGTTCTCGTTCATCATTAGTGAGTATTTTCATGTCATGAGCACTAATTTGGAACAGATAACTTTTAGAAGATAAACAACAAAGCATAAGAATTTGTTAAATTATACAATTAAACAAGTGTGGAAACAGGTTTACCACACTAATACGATCCACATAAAGATGTGCTTGATAATGCAATATATTGAAAACAGTATAGTCACTGGAAAAAGATGATGTTTGCTGAGAAGTGGTGAAAGAAATGAGTATACGTCCAAGATATTAGAACATAACAAAACACAAATGTCCATTGAATTATCACTTGTCAATCCATAATCATCGAATTACCCAAATAATAAAGACATATCAACTAACAATGTCAAGGTAACAAAAGCAAGTTGGCCAACAAAACCGATAAAACAAGTTTCTGAATGCTACTTAAATAAGCAAGTATGCATAATTAGAAGGAGCACCTGTTCTAAACAAAGAAAACATTTGTTAATGATATATATAATCAACTGTAACGCCAAGCACAACTATCCATCCATAACTAGTGCACCAAAGAAATTAGGTCTCATTATATCCGAGTAAAACCAGCTGCAGAAACTGTCAATATCCGCACCAGTTACTCGATCCAAACAAAATTAAAAAGTACAAAAGTAAGCTAGAGTAACAAAACCCAAACCGAAAAGATTCGGCTTCAAAACCAATCAAACGAAACTCGATCAATCCATAGGAACCTCGACGTCTCCATCGGTGATCTCCTGCTGCAGATCCTTAGGATCCTTCCCGTCGACCGTACAGCCAACGGAGACGCAAGTCCCCAAAATCTCCTTCACGGTTCCGCTTAAGTCCTTGGCCATGGACCTCGGGCTCATGACCCTGGCGATCTCGATGACGTCATCGAGGGAGATGTTGCCGTTGTGCTTGATGTTCTTGGTCTTCTTGCGGTCGCGCTCGGGCTCCTTGAGCGCCTTGATGACCAGGGCGGCGGCGGAGGGTACGACCGTGACCTTGGCCTGACGGTTCTGGACGGTAAGCTTGACGGTGACGCGGAGGCCCTTCCAGTCCTTGGCGGTTTCCTTGGCGATGTCCTCACCGATCTTCTTGGGAGAGAGACCAAGCGGACCGATTTTAGGGGCGAGGGAGGAGGCCGCGCCGACTTCGCCGCCGGTAACTTTTACATAAACGTCGACTACTTGGGAAGGGTCGAACTTGGGCGGCATTTTGACGGATCAGGCGGCGGCTGCGGCTGCGGGTAGGGTTTGTGGAGGAGCGGCAAATAATAGGGGTTTGTTTGGTTTGGGATAAGAATTATATTTAGCTAGGGTTTTGCGGAGATGGTAAACGCAAATCACCATTTTGCCCTTATTAGTTGGGTTGGACTGTATGAAGTCTTCTAGCCCAGTGTTTTAGTAATTGGGCCTTCTGTAGGGCCCAGAACAAAATATATCATTTCACCACCCAACACTATACCGAGTCATGATTATTACTTTTCCTCTCTTTTTTTTTTTTTTTTTTTTTCTCTCAAGAATATTTAAACTTTGGAAGGTCGACGCCTAATAATAATAATAAACAATGTACGTCGTTGTTATGTTCATACAAAATATTTGGAGGTTGTCGTCTTCAAAATTCGTGTTCATTCTATTACCAAAATTTCGTATGTTTTTGTCATTTTTAAATTTCCATTCTCATATGCTCATACAAGAGTTTCAACGTGACAATGCAACAACAAGAAAGATGTACTATTGGTCATTTTCCACACATGGGCTTTATCAAATTTTAAAAAATAAAAATAAATAATAATAATAATAATCAAAGTCCAATTTGAAGCCTGATTCCAATAGATCAGACACGTTGCATTTTACTCGTGTTTTGGCATTACTAATATTATTATTGTGAAACTTATGGGTTGTATTTGTTCACCACGGATATCCGTGGCATGGCAATAGTGGATATACTTATAGACAAGGACACAAGTCAAAAATAGTTAGGCAGCCCCATTAGTATTAAAGAAAGTTACTTTCGTGCAGGAAATTCGCTTATGGTTGGTGAGCTAGGTGACTCATAAGGCAATGTATATTAAATAAGAGTCCAGACTCATCCATTCCTGATCATTTCAATCACTACTATGTGTATATAGTTAAAATATTATATCCATGGCACGTGAATTCTGTATGTCTATTTTATATATGTTACGTGATAACTTAATTAATACGTACATATAATTTACATATCATCAGACCGAAGCAATTTTTTTTTTTTTTTTAGAATTATATATGGTATAATTATACATGTAGGCGGGTATAATTATACATGTAGGCGAGACCATTGCACCACCATAATGTGGAAAATAAACATCGCACGCAGACGGAATTGAATCCAACACCTCTTGCTAAGAAGAGTTTTGTGAACTAAGCCCCAACAATTATTTCTCTCACTAAGATAAGAAATAAAGAGATAGAGATGACACATTCTACCAATATTATCACAATCTCAAAAGAAAAAACAAAATAAAAGAAGTGGTTAAATAATTGGTGAAGCTATATATGAGGACCACCATTCTGCCAACTTGAAGATCAACGTTCTTTATTTATTTATTTATCTATCAGCAAAGTCTGTCGTGCAGGAAATCTTCCTTGTGATATATATAGTTACAGCTTTTGATAGTTGAATAAGTGGGATTAATTAATTAAGTTAGATGATTGCTCAATTATTGCGATCAATTGACGTTGCTGGTTGTTGAGGGGGTCGAAATCGTAATGTCTAATTTAGACACATTAGTAGTCCTTAATCTTGCATTCATTTTATGCTAGGTCGACTTCACATTAGTTTGATTTCTGCTATTGACTTGGGGAATCAAAAGGTGAGGCCTAATGAATTAATCAGTTGCTTACTTATGATTATCAGTTGGTCAGTAGTGCGTCGCAGTGAATTACAGTTGTTATAAAAGCACCACTTTTGTAATTTGGGTTGTTTTGAGTTAATTGTATATTTATCTTGCTTTTAGTTGGATTGTTTATTTTTAGTTTTTAATTAATTGACGTCAGATGATACAAACATGCATGCCCATTGCCCACACACACGTACCCATATAAGTAATACACATACAAATACAATGTTACAAACATGCATGCCCACACACGCATATCACATATATCACTCACATTATTTGAACTTTATTCGATAATCTCTATAAAATTAGTTCTCATATCTTAATTTCATTTTTATGTTATTATTTTTTGTTCAATCAGAATATTTATAGTCTCATTGTGTTTGTTGAAAACAGTAATTCTTATGTCTAGAAAACAGTTATCTTTCAATTTGCAAGTAAATTATATTTCATATGTTCCACTAAAAATGTTTCACTTTTCTTTTTAGTTTGTACCACTAAAAATGTCACATTTTCATATTTTGAAAAAAATTATATCCTAAACAATCTTTTGTCTCTCATAATTAATACATCCAATAATTTTTTCTCTCACATTATTAGTTTCTCTATCATCATTAATACATCCAACAACTTCCTTTTTCTCTATTTAAACATTCTAAACAAAAATTCATGTTTCATCATAAAGTGTGACATCTTTACCGAGACGGAGGGAGTATATATTTGTGTTGGTTTGAAACGTAATTGTATAAGTAGGGGGTAAATTTAGAAAATGTTAAATTTAATACATATTTGAGTTTAAATACAACTTATAATAAACTTATATTACAATTCACATACAAAATCCAATTTTGACGCATATATGCGTGTAGTTTCAATGAATTAGACAGGTTTGAGCGTAAGGACAAAAAACAAAGGAGAAAATCCTTGTACGCGACAACGACTCTTGGTTTTGGCGCAGTAGGACCACTTCACTTTTATATGTCCTTCCATCATAATTAAATATTTCAATATCACCCAACCAAAATAAGGCAACTCAATGCCAACACCAACTCTACATTGTTTTATTGAATTCACTGTCTAAAGTAGTATGAGTTATACTGGCGTTTCTCAGTGTGATTAGCTTCTTCTGTCTAGGAATTATCACACTAAGATAAGATAGGACTGGCTGTTTCTGTGTAGGGAATATCACACAAAGATAGGACTGACTGTTATATCCCATCAAACATGGAGAAAACAAAAAACTTAGTTCCTTGCGTCACTAAAAAAATAAATGTTATTATTTTATAAGATTAGTAATCTAACCCTTACATATAAAGTTTACACAATATATTCTTACATAAATAGAAAACATTATTGGTACCTAAAGTAAATTGTCCTAAATAACACAATTTAACACCTTTTAAGTAAAACTAGTACCGATGACTCGAATCAAAACATGTCAATCAATCCCACAATTTTCAACGTAAGGATGACATTGCTTAGAACTTAAATTGGAAATTCAAAAAATTAATATATTATCATTAACCCAATTGAAATACACATTGTGGTTAATTCCTACAACTTAAAATTACGTTATAATAATGAATCGATCATATAAATATTGCGATATTTGAACAATTGGTCCAAATAAAAGCTCTAGACATGATACTATCTATTTGACTTATTATGTTCCAAGCACATGCCTGACTAGACAATTATTTCATTGAGTCGCCTCTTGTATCCACACAACAACCGCAACCGATAAGTTCGAACGTGAAAAAGGCAATAATACTATATTTAGTTTTATTAAAAATGTAAAATGGGTAACTAATCATTTTTATAGTAAATAGGAATTTTCGGCGTACACAGTTTTGGTCAAATTATAATCTCGTGCCACATCATCACTATTTGTTAATATTAAATAATGAAAATAATATTCCCCCCGCTTCTTATTTTGTCTGAAATTGGACAGCTTATTTGTTTCATCTCTCCACTTCACTGTAAACCACCAAATTTTTCTGAGTGTCAGTTGTATTTTGTTTTGTTTGGATATATTGAGACTCCAACTGACAGAAAATGATATAACGAGTATTCGAAATTTTAATATAATTTTCTAAAATATTGTAATTACAACTTCATCTTTTATTTTCCTTTGCAATTACATCACCCTCATTTTTTGGGCCAAGTTTTTATAATGTTATAACTGCATTATTTTAAAGTCATCTAAAAATTACAAAATCGAAAAAATGAGCCTTTTCGCTAAGAACTTTAGAATCAAGAGAAAGCACATGCCTTTTGCGTAGATGGATGCCTCTCGTCAATTTTTTTGTTTTGTTTTTTGAAACGTTTTTTATTCATTTTGTTAGGCACAAGCAATGGTGTGGGTTTTTTGCCGGAATGCGGGCGCGGACAAAAGCCAGGCATTGCTAAAAGAAAAAGTTCCGAGCCACAGACCGCAAATTGGACTACGTGGTGCACAGAGCGGTTCAGGCCATGCTGCAGCAGCCAATCGCATGCTGCCACGTGGCACTGGCCGTTGGCAAATTTCATTTTTTTCCTTCCAAATTCGAATTATTTATTTTTGATACTTTTTTAGCCTTTGGTGGCTTTTCCCAATCTCGTATATAAAATCCCAACTCCTCTCATTCATTTCTCATCTCAAATCTCATCTTAAATTTCTCATCTAAAATCCTTCGAATCTCATCTTAATTTCTCTATTTCTCTTCCAATTTCCTCCTTTATCTTATAATATATGAAATTTCTTGCCAAAATTCACAGATCCCCACAGAGAATATGAGAATTCATCTGGTAAGGAGGACGCCATTTATGAGGTCCTAAGGGAGTTTAGTCATGCAATGAAAGAATACATGGCAATGAGGCGGGCAACACCATCGATGCCTCGTATACCTATGTGCATCGAGAGCGTGAAACAGCCGCACAATGCATCGTCGAAGATAATTTCTCCGATTAGCCATGATGGGGTGCACATGTATTTTATTGGCGGTTCTGTATGCGCAAACCGTTATTCATGCGCATAGCTGCAATGTTGGCGGCACATGATGAGTATTTCCAGTAGTGTCCTAAAGGTATTGGATGAGAGGGACTCTCAACGATGCAGAAGTGCACAACTGCGAGTACGTGAACGTCGTCGACAATGGGGCGGGAGTGCCTCAAATGATTTTGTCATGGGATCATCGAAGCATTCCACGATACATATTTGAGAAGGCCGACGGTGCATAAAGCTCAAACTTTGATGAATATGCACAAGAGGATCACGACTTTTCCGAAATGATAGGAAACATCGACTGTATGCACTGGCAATGGAAAATTTCCCTAGAGCATGGAGATGTGCCTTCACCGGCGAATACAAGAGCTCAAATCCGACCATCATCCTTGAAGCAGTTGTTGACCAACATTTATGGATCTGGGATGCATTCTATGGCATGGTTGGGTCCAACAATGACATCAATGTCCTAACCATTCCCCTATCTTCAAAGAGGTATGCGCTGGCAGGGCAACGGTGATTGAATTCACGGTGAGTATACAGTGTGGGCTACAATTTGGCTGATGACATCTATGCAAAGTGGCTGATGTTCGTGAAATCGATTACATGTGCAACTGACCCAAATAGAGCATTATATCCTCAAAGGTAAGAGGGGGCACGAAAGGACGTCGAACGCGCTTTTGGTGTACTTCGAGCACGTTGTGAAAGGTCTGTTGCGTATGTATTGTCAATCATGCATATCTGACATCATGTAAACATGTATTATTCTGCATAACATGATCGTCGAGGATGAAGGAAAAAAATCAACTAATTTCGTCAATGACGAAGCAACTCTAGCTCGGCATCTGCCCTCCAAAACTCATCACAAGGTGCACCAGATGAATTACGAGCATATCAAAGTTGACACGCTTCTACTCGCAAAGGAGTTCACAGCCAACTTCAATTCGATGTCATCGAAGAAATTTGGGCACGTTCCTTCAACGGATGAAGAATTTTCTTTTGTAATTTGAAATATATAATTTTTGAATTTTAAATATAATTTTATTTTAAATTTAATTATATAATTTTTGAAATTGTAGTCATTCATTTTAATTTCATAAATATCGTAAAATAAATAAGTATATGCAATTGAAAATTTAATAAAAATTAAAGAATGAATTAAAAAAATTAAATGATAGGACCATAATAATTAAGGTCTAGGGTAATTTGTGGCCAATAGATTGTATGTGTTTCAAGCCACAAATAAAAACCTGACATTGCAAGTGAATATTACTGACCTAGCCTAAATTTATGGCCTACACTATGACTGCCTTTTTACGTACCCTTATTAGTTATTACGTACGAGGATTTTTTTTATTTTTTATTTTTTTTAAAAAAATTAAGGAGAAGTAAAAGATAGAGGATAAGGTATGACTGAATTAGGTGGACTGAAGCACAGTTGCTGATCAATTGTAACTGCTGGAGTGAGATCCTATCTTCTTAATATACCCATCACATTGTACCTTTTTTTTTTGACGAAAACCATCCCATTACTCAAAGAATAAATTTAGGGTTACTCCTATTTTATATCTCAAATATTAGCGTTTTTTAAAAAAACACACAACTTTACAAAAAAATTGATTATGTCAAGTTTAACCTAATCGAAAGACGAAATGATAAGTCAATTCGTCGGAAGAATTAGGGCGAATTGACTCATCGTTCCATGGCCGAATTATATTAAGCGAGACATAACCAAACTTTTCGCAAAGTGGTGAGTTTTTTAAAAGGAAATGTAAATTGAAAATATTTTTTTAGAAAATGGTGAAAGTTTGGGAAGCAATATAGAATTAAGCTATAAATTTATTAGAAGATGATAAATTTGAAAAAAGAAAATGTGTTTATATTATTGAAGTGTAATTAAAGCTATTTAATTGGCACGTGTCAGTTAAATAAAAACCCCAAAAGATAAAACGCAAAAACAAATCAAAGTACGTATCCCGTGAACACGGATTTCGTATGAGTATACTATACGATTTAATCAATCAAACTACAAAATCCGATCCGAATAAAATAAGTTTCCTCTTTGAAATATTTAATTACAGTTCTTATTGCTAAGATAAACGAGTATTATTAAAAAAAGAAGCCAGAATTATTGGCAGAGCTTATCCAAAACCAAACATTATATATTTATTCGGACTATTACTGCAGACTCGAAAACTAAGTCTGCTCTCATCGACCCCAACATTTTCAACACCAACAACTGCAATGGCAGCAACAAAGAGCCACCGCTACCTCGGCGGCGCAGCCAGGCTCTCCTCGACGGAGTTCCCCGATCAATTCGAATTCGACGAAGCCGACATCTGGAGCAACACCAACACCGATCAAACGGAGACCATAAAATCCATTTCCAACACGCGCCCTTTCAGAAAACCTCTCAGGAAAGCCGCCGCCGCCGCGGAACGCTACCCGATCGGAGCGAGATCCCTGCCGGTGAACATTCCTGACTGGTCGAAGATCCTGAGGGGCGAGTACAGGGGACGCGCCGGAGAATGTACGGACGATTACGAGGACGAGGAGGATGAGGACGACGGAAATGACCGAATGCCCCCTCACGAGTATTTGGCGAGGACGAGAGTGGCGTCGCTGTCGGTGCATGAAGGGATCGGGCGGACTCTCAAGGGCAGGGATTTGAGCAGGGTGAGGAATGCGATCTGGAAACAGACCGGCTTCGAAGATTAGCGTTTATTAAGGTTGTGTGATTGAATTTTAGGACAGCATTGATCATATCCTCTGGTTTCTGGAGTGCCCTTTTTTTGTTAGCTTTGATTTCAGAGGATTGCTGCTACTGATTAATCTCTTGTTATGAAGGTGTGATTACTAATTGTTTAGGAAAGAGGGGAATTGAATCTTACCTTTTGGATTTGGGTAAATGGCGACATTTTTGTGCCATTCTTCCATAGTAGCTTGATTTAGGGGTATTATCTGTGTTCTGGAGTAGTATTCATAATTATTTAAATTTGTTGGGTAGTTTATCTCTTTAAATGTAATGTAAAATGTTTATGGGAATAAAGTTATCAATCTGGTGGTTGTCTTGGTGTTGTCATTGATGATTATTGAAGTTTTTAAGGTTGATCAACAGATTATGGATTGGGTGGTACTCAATAATAACAATTAATTACTATAATTTTAACCTTATTTGGCGTTTAATGTTATTTTTTAAGTACATAATTTGGTTCCTAAATAGAAATTGTTTGTAGCAACCTTTAGAAAGGTGGATTTAATCTTGAGTTGAAAAGGAGGTTTTATTTTGAAAGAGTCGGTTATTACATATTAGCATTATTGGTAGGTAAGAAAAGAACCGGCTAACTGAAAACAACCCCTTCAAGTAATATCAACTCATTTATGAATTCACTTATGTGTCAACCTTTGGTTCAATCTTACGTGTGTTTGCATTTCCATTAAGATATAGTAATATTTTTTTATTAATTCTTTTTTTTTTTTCAAAATTGCGTGACTTTGGGGTATCCAGAGTGTATTGTATAGTGCACATCTAAGTATTTATATTTCACAAATTAAAATAATGCAAGTTTAGCAATCATATATATGACACAACTGAAACCCATTTTAAAGTCTAGAATTATTGAGATTGCAAATCAACATCTGTATGTTATTCTCTCTCTCTCTCTCTCTCTCTCTCTCTCTCTATATATATATATATATATATATATATATATATATATACCACTAAGGCACTAAGCTGCAAATCTTATTCTAGAGGTTAAGAAGTTTAGATTCTCCGCAAGGTTACAATCATGTTATTTTCTTAAATTTTAGAAGAATGTTGGATTATATTAATTGGACGATCTGAAGCATCTTAATTTGCATGCAAGATCACTAACGTAAAAAGTGTTACAGAATTTCAATCATACCTTGGAAGACAATGTGTGCATGCACTTAAATCAAGTAGTATGTAATTATGTAACTTTACAACTAAATAAGCAAAACAGTATAATTAATATATTCACATGGTATATATTGTATATGTCCATATATAGGTTGGTACGGTAGTGAAAATAAAATACATAGAGCTTAAAAAAGATGCCACAAAAGGAAGATACTTTCCCTTGGGACACTTGTTGTTGACAATTAGATAAGAAGGTCTAACATAATCCAAAAGGATTAATTAATTTTGTGCATCATAATATTGTGGTTGAAAGAGGGGGCGCTACCTTATTAGTTACGATATTGCATCCAATATACATAGTTTCTCCTATCTTATTCATTTCTAATTAATTCGATAACAAAGTCTAACAACTAATAAGCCAGCAAACACGGGATAACAAATGCAATTCCCACGCTAGCTTTGACGAAATAAAGCAACAAACCATCAAACCCATAACTTTCATGAAAAGTGCAAAACTCTTATTCTTCAGCAACCAATTCCTCTACTAACGCTATCAAAACAAGGAGAGTAAATAACAAGACATGGACGGGGCTAGACAAGTGCACCATTTGTTTAGTTTCTTTTGTTAAATGAAACACATAAATAAGACAAGATCCTCCGTTTAGGGACGGACGGAGGTGGGTTGCGCGGGCTTGCCCGACCCCACCATGCCCACGAATACCAGAAGATTCTATTAAATTCTCAGATTTTTGATCTGAACAACTAGAACGCAAGAGGCCCAACAACTTTGAAATTGCAGAAGCCCAACAACTCCCTAATCTCTATCTCCTCCCTCTCTGCACTTGTCATCCCAGCTGCGATTGAATCACCTTCGAATCCCAGTCGTCGCTGCCGAGAATTTGCTTCCATAAAAAACTACTTCACCTTCGAATTTGGCACTCGGTCGGCTGTTGCTCTCTGTCTCTCAATTCAATTCTAAAATTAAATAGAGCAGAATAAGTAGTACGCAATTTAACACCGAAATGTTGATCAAAGATTTGCAAATAAAAAGCTCTCTATTCTTTCCCGATTCCAGTGAAACGCATTATTTGTCTCTCACAACTAACACAAAGTATGTATTTTAACTTTGTAAGTTTATATGGGTGTGATGTGGAGTGAGTAAATTAATTAATGGGTTTGATGAGATGTTTTCGCGGCAAAAAAATATTTTAAATTTTTTGGTGATCATCAAAATTCGAACCGATGCGAAAATCTGAATTTTGGAGCAAAATGAATCCGATTCAAATCGAATTATCCGAAAATTCAAATCTGAAAATTCAAATATTTTCTAGTCAAATTCGATCCAAAATTAAAAATAACAAAATATGACAAAAATCCAAAAAGTGTGATGACCTGAAAATCCAATGAAAAATAAGGCCTAAATACAGCAGAAACAAGGAATCCTATAGAATCTCTATCAACAACATAAGACTCAATTCTTTCAATTGTTAAAAAATGCACAAGCAATTCGTAAATCTGCTATGAAATTTTATATGAAAGAATAACAAATTGATTAGCGAAAAGGAAAAAGATAACGACTACATATCATCACTGTCTATAAATATGCCATGAATGTTAATAACTTTGATTCCCACATAAAAAAGGAAAAAAGAAAATTATAAAATAAAAAAGTCATGAAAAACCTATGAAATTAAAATGAGGATGGTGTTTAATTTCAAGGTCAACACTAGCACGCTGAAGCTGCGTCAGAAAATAGGACAGCCGGCGGTAAAATGTGGGGTAGCCGACTAGACGACGACGACTCACGTGAGTGTGGAGAATTTCAGAAGCGGCGGCGTGATTAAGTGTGTGACAGTGTGAGTTTAGGGTTAGAAAATGAGAAATAGAATAGAAATTTTAAATGTTATTTAAATATTAAAATATATAATATATATATATATATATATTGAGTTTATATATATTCGGATTTTGTGTATATTCAGTTTTAAAATATACTGATCTGAACCGATCTGAAATCCGAAATTTGTAAGATACTCAATCTGATCCGATCCGAACCGAAAATTCGAAAAATTCGAACCAAATTTTAAATTTCGGTTTGATTCGAATCGGATATTCGACTATAAGATATTTTGTTCACCCCTATCTTGCTCTTATGTTTTTATTTCTTTTCCAATTTCTGCTTTGGTTTTGATCAATTATATTAATTCTCATTAACAATTTTAAAATAATTTTGTTAGTTACAAGGATTAGTGAATATCGTGAAATGATGCTATATTTAGGGGTTTCTTTGTTTAATTGATTGCTTATGTTATTGGTGATGAATTCTTGATTTTTTCGATTAATTAATTTCTTATTGTATTTGTAAATTTTGAATTTCTTTGGTTAATGGATAATTTTTTTTTTTGAAAAGATCCCAAGTTTCTAATGAAATTTTTTTGAGTCATTTTCAAGATATGAATACTCGTAGAATTCTCACTGGAATTAACTATCATTGTACAACATAAGATATTGCTACTTAAATTTCAATGTATTTTTTAAAAATAATGATTTAAATATTATATTTATTGTTAATTTTTTATGTCCGACCCCTTCCCTGGATCCGTCACTGCCTCCATTTGAAATACGGCAAATTGCCGGAAAACCATCAAATTTTGTCAAAATCTGGTTAATTTCGCAAGCTTCAAAACTAGCCGATTATATCATAACTTTGACAAATTGTCCCATGGCGATAAACCTTGGCCTCATATGTGTCTAATATTCTTGACGTGGCGATGACATGTATTAAAAATAAGGATGTGGCTGACTAGGTGTACTAAACGACGTCGTTTTTATTTTCGAAATTAAAAAAGAAAAAGAAAAAACCTAAACACATCTCTTATATCTATCTTTTACTCTGTACCATTCGTCCCCCAATCCATCGTCTCCCCAAACCCTTTGTCTCTCCTTTACCGTCGCATCTTTTTCTTTTTCTTTCTACCCTGCGTCCCCCCCTCAACCCTTTGTCTCCCTAACCCTTTCGCCTCTCCCATGGCGTCGATCGCCGAAGAAATTGAGTCGCTAATTGCCTCCCCTGCCAATCCAACCGCCAAATGCCATAGAAGAAACAGAATAGGCATCGAGCATAGAAGAGAGGAGGGTTGGACGATTTGTAGAAGCTTGTAGAGAGAAGGAGAAGGGAGAAGGAAAAGATGATTGAGAAGGTAGGACGGCGAAGATAGATAGACGGTGGAGGAATTGAGGTTGGAGGAGACGAAGGGTAGGAGAATTGAGCTTGTCGTACTCGTCGTCGTCTTCCACCTTGTCGGAATTCTTCGCGGAGGAAGCACATTCACAGATGCATCGTCCAGTTAGGGAAGAAGACGCGGACGAGTGAAGAAGCTTGCACCGCTCTGTGCTTGGAGTGGTTTTGATGGACGTCGGTATTGGTGGAGGGCGGACGGCGATGCTAGAGAAAGAGGGAGACGAGATGTCATTGGGGGGGGGGGGGGGTGGGGTTGGGGAGGGTTTTTAAAAGAAAAGAAATAGAACTAGAAAACAAAAAGAAAAATAAAAGAAAAATATTTATTTTCACAAAAAGATGTCGTTTTGTAGAGATACCAAATGACATCGTTTAAGTGAGGATATTTTGTCCCCATAATATTTTTCGGCCACCACATTAGATATGATTTCCCCCAAATCAGAATCTCTGAAATATATGCTAAAATTGTCAAAGTTATGATATAATCGATTGATTTTGAAACTTAAAGACTGATAAGAATTTGACTAAACTTGATGATTTTCCTTACAGCCCTTTTAAATATTATAAAGTCACAATTACAATTAGCTTAGGATATTTTTACTACTTCTTTTTGACTGCATATATTTTTACTACTTAAGTACGCAATTGTTACTTCTCAAAAAAAATGTATGCAATTGTAATCTAAACTTTAATATAAAATCTATGAATTTGAAAGGGATTAAAAATATTTTAATATTGGGGGCCAACCTTTAAGCTGGCTCAGATCCTAATACACCCACGGCCCACCTTTGGCATCTTAATGAAAAATAAAAATGATAATACTAATAGCCCCAAATTTAAAATTTTCATTTATTATAAAATTGAACCAGTATAGCCCCAAAATTTGAAGACGAGAAAACCTAGAATAACTTAGATAAATTTCTTTCAAGAGTGAGGTCTACGAGATGGGAATTCTTCATTGCGTAAGTGGATGTATTATTGGGCGCAAGAGAGAGATTGATTCCTTTGAAATAAAACCTTCTCTCAGTTATCCTCTAAAAGTTTGGAAGATTCAATCTTTCCACTTTGATGCGTGCATGTTTAGGTTAGGAAAAGGTCATGTGGCGATGGGTAAATAATAACTTGGGTTGGGTGCATGTTTTCATGTTCGTCTCTGTATTTTCTCCATTCTTCAGATTTCTGGGATTGCACCATCGTCATATACATATTTTGGGGGCTATACTGGTTAAGATTTTGTTTATTTACAACTTTATAAATTTGGGGATATAGGGTAAATTAGTCATCTCTAAATAAGGAGCTATGGTGGGAAAAAAATGGGACTATATGAGTACAGAATTACCCTATTTCTTATTGGCATCATATGGAAAGATTCCGATTTATTTAAGCAATTCTATAGTTTTTTACCCTTTTTTGAGAAGGCAATTCTATAGTTCTATTCACTAAACGAGATTAAAATTTACCGAAAATCTGTAATTATCCTTATCCAGAACCATCATCTTAATTCTGTTCTCTAATTGAGATTCAGCATTGTAGTCAGACTTGATGAAAATATGTAACATATAGCAAGATTGGAAGTATAGAAAACCCATGAAATTACGAATATACCACTAGACACAATTTTGAATACAAGTACTAGTACTACCATCTTACAATTCTTTTACGTGCTGATAAATTTTGCATGAGAGGAAGTATAAAATGTATAGAAAAAAAGTAGGAGGAAATTCAAAACTTGATGGAAAGGTAATAATAGAGCCCAAATTAAATTAATTTGTGGGTCAAGGAGGTGACTCCTATTAAAGAGCCTAATCGAAAATAAACTCTTTCAGGGGAAATTTTGATTATGTGCGTGTGGATGGATTTTTGTCTTTTGAGGAGGAAGATCCAAATTTCAAATAATTAGAAATCACTAACACTCTATGAATAGATATATTGTATACTAAATAATAATTTGGTACTATAATTTCTGTATGCTTATTTGTAAATTGTAAATATTGAGTTTTTGTAATTTTGATGATCTCTTTTGCTATAATTGTTCTATTATTAACATCAATGCTTGGCTAAAATGGTTCATTTAGAGAAAATTAATCTTCTGTAGTGTGATCGGCGTTGCTCCAGAGTTGAACAAAAATTAGGCAGGAACTTGAGTTGGAGGTTTGACTATTTTGTGGGTAGAACGAGACCCGTAATCTAAATATTATACTCGTTAGGGATTTTAGGTAAGGTTTTATTTAAACCGGTTTTATTATTAGTAATATTATTTTCTTACTAAATTACCTCCTACTATATTTTTGGTAAATATCATTATAAAAGTTGGAAATGATTTTTTCCATTTACACAATCCATAATTTATGGAAATAAAAATCTTTATAATCTTTCAATATATATTAAAAAAATACAATTTATTTGCCATAATTAACTATAATAAGAATGAGGCGTGAATTGGTAAAGCAGCCTGTATTTAATTACTTTACGTAACATATATACATAAAGGAGTCACTTACACGTAAAAATTAACAAGATACATTCACACTAGCCAAAGTAAAAGAATGATTCCCTCTTACCTAAATTACACAAATAAGTAATTTCAGCGTGAAATTGCTTTGTTAATTAAACTTTTATATTGCTATATATTTTGTTGTTTCTCTATTATATTATTTCATATTTGTTTCTAGTTTATCATTTAAAGTTCCAATTTTCTTATCATGTTATTAGCCAAAATATTTAATTTTGGTCTATTATTTTAATGAAATCCCTTTGTTTTTGTTATTTTATCTCTTTTGTCTTCTATTATATATTTTGATGGTGAGAGCTGCCATTAGATTTGTTTCCATAGTGATGACTCTGCTCATATTTGATTCTTCAACTATACCACAAAACAACTAGTTATGAGTTGGTTCTTTAGGAAGTCGTTCCATCTGTTTATTGTTCTGTAATTATGCTGGTGTTTGTCTGAAAAACAGTCCAACTGAAGTCGGAAAACCAAACCGATCCAACACGAATTGGGTTAACTGTATGGTGTCTGTCTTTTCCTTTTCTTATGACTTTTTTTTACCAATACAATTAATCAATTTTTTATTTGAGGGGAAACGATTTATCATCATTTAACAATCTATATTTCACATATTTCTTTTGGAAAGTTGAGGTTTTACTCAATCGTGTGTCTATGGCTTGAGTCGAATAATTTGTGACGACATCAACATGTATATAAATAACAAGTATGTTGAAAGCTTCTATTAATAGCAAACGTTGCAAAAAAATGACAAGTAAATTCATATTTAGGCTAATATAATAAATTAAAAAGAACAAAATTTCGAATTGAGGAATAAAGTGTGCACCCAATTGACTTTTTATATCACTAGTCTGAAATTTGAGCTTTAAAAAACAAATAAAATTCTCAAACATAGATGGAAGTATCGACAGATATACATAGGAATAGAATTATACCTTCCTAAATTCTTTTATTTTTTCTATCTTATCTTTACTTCCATGTCTTATGTAACTAAATTACTTCAATTCTACTTCTTTTTCCTTAATATTTTATTCATCAATGTTTTTCTTCTATTTCTATTACACGTGAGGTAGTTGAAAATGTTAAATTCAAGTTGTTATTTTTTTTACCTTCTTCAACGATTGTGAAATTTGAAGTACATTTTGATTGTAAGATTGGAATAACCTATTAATATTTTTTTAATTAACAAGTAGAGCCTCTAAAATTTGGTAAAGTTTTTTATTTATTTATTAAATTTAATAAAAATATATTACACTAAAAATGACAATAGCAGTAGCTAATATGTAGACACCAATTGGGGTGCTGCTAACTTTGGGGTATCCCATCCCATCACTCTCAACTTTAAGATGATCCAAACAGTTTAATACCCCATTCTCAATTTCATTTTCAAAATGAACATTCCTTTTAAATTTACAAAAGATCAAAAATCTCGCAATTAATTTCTTCCCCAAATTACTACTCACTTCAATTTTGGTGATATTAATTTGGAAAAGTAAATCTATTCCTAAATTACTGTAAAGGGTAAGTATGTAATACACTAATTTATTTTAAATTAATTAATATTTGTGAACCGGTTCTATGTATAAAATACCTAAAATATCCAGTTATGTATATACATATTATGTAAATTTATCACTGCCCTTAAATGAAATACCATGAATAGATGTTTTATTTGACATATAATCGTTTAACATTTGAGCATATTATTTGATGAAATAATTTTAATTTTAAATTTATTTATTTTTTTCCTTTTTAATCTTTTGTTTATTATGTATGAGATTTGAATATTTATCTTTTTCTTTTTTACTTATATTATATATATTATTGTTTTTATGCACATAATAATGCACACTATAGTCCAGTACATTGCACAGATGGTATATTCGTTATTACATGACACATTACAAATTTTTTATTTTAGTCGTCAATTACGTAAAAAAGCTCTCTTTATCAATACAATCTTTACCAATGAACTTATTCACTCTTATGCTTTGATTTTTCCCTTAATTACAAATGTTGCTTTTGAGATTCTAATCCGATATATAATCACACGTTATCTATAATATAATGTTTATCAAATACTTCATTTATTTTTATCCTATTTTATATTTTATTTACCAAACAACATAATAAAATTATTATTTTTATTTTTAACCTAAATTTTATCTTAAATACTAACACGATTTAATTATGCTACACCATCCTAACACAAGTCTGAGTGAAATATGAATATGTTTCATGTTCAAGGAATCTCACCTAAAAAGTAAGATGGCTGGTTTGACTAGTTCCACATCCATTATGCGACTTTATATTTTTTGTCTTTATTTGGAGAAAGGTTCACTCTTCCAGTCCCAATAGCATCACGCCACCTGGACGAGATGTTAACCGCGTTTGGATGTCACACTAGTTAGGGAGAGGAACAAGTAAAACATTAAATATGCGCGTCCTCAACCATGAAACCGCATCTCAATTCAAAATTACAAAAGTTGGTCCTCTTTATAAAAGCCCATCTCCAAACTTCCAAACTAAATCAGAATCAGTTATTACTTTTATCTCGTACCAAATATTTTACAGACAAACATGTCTCATCCCAAGCAAACATTACATTCTTGCCAAGTCAAAGTCAACCATCTTTCCCACAGGACCCAAGCATGCCGGCCGTTCGTAACTCCCGTCCGACGAGGAGCCGTCAAGCGTCGAATCTTCTCCTCCTCTTCCTTTTTCAGTCGTTTGAAGAACGCTTTCCTTCACTGTCTCCGTCCGAATTAAGCATCAAAAACATTATGGATTTGTGTTTTATGAAATTTATGGAACCATCGGAATAAAATTGTGTTAAAAAATATGCCGAGAGCTGCTACGAGTGGATTAAAGTTCGGTTTTGATTTTGGATTTCAAACTTATCATCTAGTTACAATCCATCTCATTGTCTTGAGCTGATGTAATTTTATTATTTTCTCTTTTTTTCTTGTTGTTGGATTGCACCCTTTGTGAATGCGTTTTTTAATAAATTTTATTTATCTCACGGCGGCAAAATATGTCAACTGCGCATTTTCTATGCCTAATGCTTTGCTTCTGTCATTTGGTGGCCAATCTCTACATATTTCATATGAGGATGAATTGGATGTGCGTTTACCTTCTCCTTTGAGTCAACGAATTAATCGTAATTTCATTTTGCCTTTTCCCCACTTGTGTTCATTGCGTTGCATTCTTGAGCTGCAAAGTACTTTACTTCATGTTCGCTTATTCTTTTGTAAATAACAAATGCAGATGATTTGGTAAAATGTTTATCTTTTATCCAATAAATCAAAAGAGAAGAAATTAAAGAATTAGTGTGTGTGATAAAATGAAAAACTATGACACGAAATATAAATTAATATTATTCAAATGATCGCCGTATTTTCTAGTGAAATGATTCATCGTGTTATATGTAATATGAAAATGTAATAAAAAAAAAATCAAATATTGATGCAATATTTACTTTAAAGATATAGAAAATAAAATAGTCATTTTGATTATGTAATATAGAAATAGTAGCTAAATTTAAAAATATATAAATTTTAGTTAAAATACATATTTTCTTACCAAAATGCCCCTAGCCTTTTAAAATATGATAATAATTTATGTTATTGTCAAACCAAATTGTTGACGGCTCTGTAACAAATTCTTTCACAAACTAAATAATAATAAGCTCCAACTCAACTTATTAATTTAGTTAAACAACAAGAAAAAAAGAAAGGAAAAGGGAATATGTTACACAACGACTTAAAAGCCTAAAATAAGTGGACCAAGTCTTGATTATGTTTGAACAAATATTCGTTACCAGTCAACTTGAATTATGTTAGTTTGATTTATCCTACATATAGTGACAGTTATTAAACTATATATCTCGATTACGTATATTGTGACATATCATGGAATCTCATTTGAGCATATGGCAACCCTTGTTTGAAAAGTTCACTCTTTCTATTTTATGAGAATACTCCAGTTTCTCCTTTTTAAGTCGTTTTATTATGCTTCTTCAATTTAATTAAGTCTGTGTGTTTCCTTCATTTAACATATAAATCTGTCTAATTTGTAATTGCATAGTTTAGTTAAAGACATCACCAAAGAAAAAAAAGGACATCACTTGTTTTTTTTATATAATGTAATAAAATTGATTTTTCGTCATTATAGTATTTATATTTTCATATATGTATACATATCAGCGGCGGATCTAGGGGGCGGGAGGGGGTGGCCGAGCCGCCGCCCGCCCCCCCC
>JAYDZE010073063.1:0-25168 GCA_034509125.1 Monilaria moniliformis | reverse complement strand
ATCATAACAAATTCGTATAAGCGTGCACTCCGCACCTCCGAACTTACACGAAGTATTGTTATGACGATCGGTCACTTTCAGTTAATCCAATTACACTAAAATAACCAACATTAATATATTGCTACATTTTCATAAAAATTAAAATTTATATACCTATATCATAGTAAATAGGACTCAAATACAAAAATTACCTGCAATACGTTATACTTATATAATAAGCAGCTAGCCAAAAGATATGCAAACATAAAGAAAAAAATAGCTGCACGAAATAACCTGCTCGTATGTGTGGCAAAAAAAGGGAGACAAATAAAAACAAAAAAATGACAGTACAATATAGCTTAATGGAACAACAGACTCGTACATCGGAGACAAATACAAAGGATTAATACTTCTAAATAATCAGATTGCTTAATAAAAAGTTAATGACAGCCAATAAAATTAAAATATATTGATTCCAACCATTTTTGTATCAACTGACTACTTTACCCTTAATAAAATTATAAGATTTTTTTTTTAAAACTGGAAAATTGAAAAAGAAAACAAAACACCCTTGTCTCTTGCCACCAAAACTACACCACCAGATTGACAATGCCGCAATATATAGCAGTACAACTATTCCATAATAACATTACAAAACAAAACAAAAAGCTCTAAACATCATGAAATGCAGTTCACAATTAATCGAACACTAGTAATCAACCAAACATTAAATAAAAAACTTAGTAACTAATGATGCATCGATCAGAGTAGTTTAACCGAATACTTATTATGCAATCCACCCAAGGCCCATTCCCAGCCGGTTGAACATTTCTAAGCGCCACCCACGCCGCACTGTTGCACTTGAACCCACTCCCAAACGCAATCTGCCACACCCTATCCCCCTTCCGCATCCTCCCCTTCGCCCCCACTTGCGCCAGCTCGTACCAAATCGAGCTGGACGATGTGTTCCCGAAAATGTGGAGCGTCATTCTCGACGCCTCCATGTCCACAAGTAGTAGCTGCAGGTTCACCTCTAACTCATCGATCACCGCCCTCCCACCTGTGGTGATGCAGAAGTGCTCGAACGCCAGCTTGAAATCAGGTATGTAAGCCTTTACATTCTTCCTCAACACCTTCTTCATCACCAGCGTTGCGAAGAAGAGCAGCTGCTCAGTCTTGTACTTCATTTACACAACATCGAAGTACGTAGCTTAGTGTAATCATTTTCGGTGCTATACCACACTAGTGTCTTCAGTTGGCCAAGATAGGCCTGAACCTCGAATCGACACTGCAACCATTCACGATAGATTGTCCAAGTCTATATAGGTTGAGAACTCAATTTTCTTCTATAAGGAAACGACTAAAAGATTTTCTGTGATTATGGATCCACCATTCAATCTATAATATAGAAGGAGTACTTGTTTCCTCAATTTATGATTATATGTTTAAGAATAAGCATCGATAACCATAAAAGACAAGCCATGTGACAATATTGAATTATTCTCAAATATGTGGAAAATAAGATTTTTAATATAAAGCAGCTCAAAGTATGCTCTTCAGTATACAAACCCTAACAACCATCGCCTCTTGGATAATATTTGTCTCGCTTGCGCCGCTCTTCCATTCTGACTCCAAGTTGTTGTAGTGGGCGCAAATTTTTTAGATTTTCAAATTTATCCTATCGAAATGGGCTCGAAACAGTTTAAATGTGTGTTGCAAGACGCCTTTCATGGGTACCTAATTGTACATATTGACAACTTTCTCCAAAAGCATTTGCTTATTGTTGGTTGCCTCGATCTTCACTCTTATCCATATAGAATTCGAAAATCTTCTTGGTTTCTTCGGCGGTGAACTACGCTCGTATATCGTGTATGAGAATCTCCACTTCTTCAAAAAGTTGGAGGTTCTCCAGATCTTAGGGATACGACGAGCCATGGAAATTTTGGGGAGGTGTGGAACCTAGAGTAAGCATTCCAAACAATAGATTGTTTATATCGAATGGTAGATTGTTTGCATCGTGGCCGTGTGCTCAAAACCACTGTATAGATAAAACGGGAATGTTACCGTTTTCAAACAATAAACTCGGAAAAAAAAATTAAAACGGCCAAAATTTGGCTGACGTTCCTCACTGGGGCGCGCGATGCCAAAGTTTGGCCCTGCATGCGGCGCGTGGCAGAACAACTGAAAAATGGCTCAGCCTGGTGGGCCATTTCGCCGAAACGGCGAGCCGCAATGCGGCCCTTCGCCCGGCGTGACTGGCCAGCGAGGAGCAACAGCTGATTCTCTTAATTGTAGCGTCCGTCTTGTCGTGCCTTATCAGACTAGTTTATAATAAATGTTGAGATTTAAACTTTTGGGGAGTAATCAATAGTTATGGAATCCAAACCATCCGCGCATCCATCTCTGCTCCGCCGGTTAATCAACCTGGACGCTGCCGTGTCCCTCCACCTCTACACCTTCTTCCACCCCATCCTCCCTTTCTCTCTTCTGAAGTCCCTCGAGCTCTCCGGTGATGGCCGTCTCTTCTTCCCCATTACCCTCTCAATTCTCTTCATCAACACGGCCCCCACCACCACCTCCCCTGCCACCGTCCTCCTACTAAACCTCCTAATCGGCTCCATTTTGGACCTTCTCCTAATTGGGCTAATCAAGCACCTTATCCAGCGCCCCCGACCCATCTATAACAAAAATATGTTCCTCTCCTTCGCCGTTGACCACTGGTCTTTCCCCAGCGGCCACTCATCTAGGGTTTCATTCATTGCCACATTTTGTTCTTTCTATTCTGACCAAATTGCGGATTTTTGGCTTATAAAGCTTTCTAATTTGGATGCTCATAGTTGGATTGTGGAGTATTTCGCTTTGATGGTGTGGCTATGGGCCGCGATCACGTCAGTTTCTAGGGTGCTTCTTGGGCGGCATTTCGTGCTCGATGTTGTTGCCGGGGTTCTCTTGGGTGTTCTTGAAGGGCTTCTGGTGCTTCGAGTTTTTAACGTTGAGAACTTCAGCTTCTGGTTGAGATGACATATACTGAAATGTGAGTTTTCCATACTGGTGAAGAATTTGAGTGTGGAAGTAATTGGTTATGATGTGATAATTGAAGATGCATATTTTCGTGTCGCAAGTATTTTAGGGCGTATACTAATTCAGTAATTTTCTTTTATTGTCATGTGTGTATATTTCCAATTGATTAGTTTTGTTACAACAACTAAGATGGTTCGAAATGCTCAGCTGGGGAATGGTTGACAAGACTCAGGGTTTTGTGGCACAAAACAACAATGCTTCGTTTACTTTTTCAGTTGAGGAAATGCACCATGCTTAAATATATTAGATAAACTACATTATGTCCTGGGAGTCAATATATAAGCGACATTGTTTTCACTCATATTCTCTACCTATGTGGTTAAGCAGCAATTTTGGACATGGCAAAGTCAGAACTTTCCATGGGAAGCACTGTAATTGTTTGCACTAATCTTGAAGTCCCCTAGTGAAAACTTGAATGGATTTTTGAATTTTTTGATAGATAGTTTAATTTGGTACATGCATTTGCTTATAACGTATTGGACATTTGGACTTGCTTTTTTCTATGAGCCTGAGTAGTTAGAGGTTTATAGATCCTACATTTGAGAAATAATGTTTCATAGATTGTATATGAAGATAAGCTGCAAGGTATTTATTTTATAAATTCTCTTTCGATTATTCTCCTACCACACTAACTAAAATGTAGCAATCTCCTAATGGTTTGATAAGTATGCTTTTATTTCAGCATATACACCTTAGTTATAGAACCTTGCAAGGATTCAACAAGTTTTGTCATGTAGATTCTCGTAGTGTTTTTAGATTCTACGTTGTTATCTCCAAAACAGAGCCATGCACAGTTCTCTGTCCTTCCCTTTTATACATTTGTCAGCAGACTGCTATGGATACCCATACGTTAAAAGTTTCATATATCTATCTCCTTCAATAAAAGCCGCTAAATAGATAAGTTTTACAAGATCCATTTATTGGATACTTCCTCTTGGTTCGTGAGCAGCTGCAGTTCTCATGAACTAAAATTCACTAGTAGAAGCTAAAATTGTTAATGAGTTCTGGAGCTATTGCTTTAGTCATTAGAAAAGTATAACCTTAATGGTGAATGAGATCAAGATTGTGCTACCATTTGTGACACAGTGGTATCAGAAATGGCACATGTGGAGCCAGAGTTATACATCAGTTTTAATTTAAGATTTGGAAGCCTAGTGTATCAAATTAGAGGATTGTTGGTTCTAATCCCAAAGGCTATGTTTGTATGTTGATTTCTCCCTTGAATATGGGGTAAAAACATATCTATGAGTTGAATTATTGTTGTTGAACAATATAATTATACTCTTCATTATCATCTAGTGATGCAAATTCCTCTTCCTCTTCTCCTCTTCTCCTCTTCTCCTCTTCTCCTTCTGATGGGTGGTAACTAGTAAGTCACGGATATAGCTGTCTCATTAATTATGCAAGCTAACAAACGGGATGCATTTGTTACACTACTTCAAAGGGTTGAATTGCTAATAGAATCACTTTTTTGAAAAAGACCTTCATAGTTGAGGATGGTCTACTTTGTGCAGCCCAAGGAACTCCATATCTAGAGTTTATGGTATCATCAATTAGCAAAAGTCCTTGCTAGAGGTGGTCATGAAGTGAGATTCTACAAGGATGTAGGTAGGTATTGATTCGTTATCCCATTATGTCCCTCTTTTTCATGTCTTCCTTCCATCACTAACTTATTGAATCCTTTGCCTCTTTGATACATTGTTCCTCGCCTTCCTCTTTTGTTTCGTGGGGACCTACATTTGTTGTATTACTCAATGATTTTGAATTGCAAGAATTGTGGGCCTATTGGAAGGAGGTCAACTTATGGTTCAAAGGACATTGAATAGATCAACCCTTTCCCTTTCCTTGTGCCAGTGGGGAAGGTTCCCCTTCGTCAAAAAAATTTAGTTCTTTTCATGGTTATTGGTATTAGGGGAATTTTATGTGATGCATTAAAAGATGTTTCCTTCATTCTTCTATCCTCACTATTGTATCTTGTGTAGGATTTAGAATAAAGGCTGTCACCGTGTCTTGCTATATAGGTCTATCTCCCTCAGATTATGGCTTAGAGGGCTTAATGGATTAGGCACACAAGTTATTCTGCCACGTTCAATCAATGATTTGATCTTGTCAGTTTACTTGTAAAAAAGACAAAGCAATATGGAAATCATCGTCCAACCTATCGGGGTTAGAAAGAAATAGGTGAATCTTCAAGGATAAAGTAGGGTTCCTTAGAGAAGGTTTGGGGTGGAGTAAAGTTTAGTGTTGCTTGGTGGGCCTCAAATCACAAAGAGTTCCAAGCCCTTTTTTTTTTTTAGATGTTGCTAGAGATCGGAATTGTATCTGTTGTTAGGATTAGATGAGTTCATTTTTTTTAGGATTTCTTTTACCTTTGTAATAGTTTCTAATCAATTTCGAAAAACGAATTAGCATGCAGTATTGGGGCTTGGCCGGCTCTTAAGGCCGACAGTCAGAGGTCCATGGAAATGTATCTCTACACTCGGTTAAGATTTATATCAATTGGATGGACCAATGTCAGTTTTAGGAGGCTGTATAGGTGGATAATAAAGATTTCTCAACTATGTTTTTGTTATTAAGCCAACCTTTAAGGTTTATCTTCGCTGAGCTTGAAAGATAATCATTATTTGATATTTGTATTTATACTATTGTTTTTAATTTCAGTTTTAGTTTCTGTACCCATGGGCCTATATATAATGATCAGCTGTCAATACGCTATTGATATATAAGTGTTTATTTGATTACCAAAGTAATAGTAGGGTTGGGAACTGAATTGAAGGCGTTATTGTTTAATAGCTAGGCAGGTTTGAATCAGAGTTCTTCCTTTCTTATATTTCTGTTTTTAATTGAAGTTTGAGTTTATCACTATCCTTGACTCATAGTGGCCTGACCAACCGGTAATTATATTAATGACACAAATGGAGAGTCACATAGAGACTATAGAGAAGGGTTTGAGGCTATGCATACTATGATTGTGATATCGATTCCCTGCACTCCTTCGAAGGGAGCACACAGCATATGCTGAACTGAATTCTATTTATTGACCATTCAAAACAAAGGAACATAAATCCTATTTATAAAAATTTACTAAAGACTCCTAATCAAACCAAAACTCTTAAACCAACTCTAACTCTAAAAGATAAACCTATCTCTAACAAACTAATTACTAGACTCCTTAAACAACTAATAAAGAATAAACAAATAACTAAAAATAATGCTCCAGAATGCAGGGGATGTATAGGGAGGGAAGGGAATCGATATCAGATTGCTTGAACAGAATTTTGCTTTGAGGCATTGGAGGAAAATGATGTATGATAACTTTGATGTGTGTTGAAGATTTTTCCAAACAAGGTATCAGTCGTGGAAGGCGCCACAAATGCTTCTTCCCCCTGTCAATGACGTGCATATTCTTGGCACCAGAACCATATGGTGAACATCCCAGTGTGGACTCTCAGGCGTTAGTGCCACGCGAGCTCGAGTTCCCGGCATTTCATGGCGATGACCTTATGGACTGTCTTCTCGTGTTGACCAATACTTTTATATGAACCAGACCTCTAAATTTGATAAGATATACTTCCTAATCATAGTTATGAAGGCTTCTCATCACTGGGTTCTTTATATATCTCAATGCAATCCCTCAATCTCTAGGCTTGAGATCACTGGTGAACTAATTCACAGATTTGGTGCCAGCCCTTTTGTTCAATCTGTTGAGACCTTGAAGGACAGTATACAGATGGCATCCATGAATAGAATATGTCAACGACTCGATGCTCGTACATAGCATGTTATTGGACTTTCTAAACCTCATTTGTTAAGTGTGTTTTTTATGGTCTCACTATTAAAATTTGCCGCGGGATCACAAAATGGAAGGTACCATTTCCACACCGTGCATTTAGCACGTGAGATTGAATAAACGACACCCTAGCTGCTAGCTTAAGCAACGCTTGTTAACCCCGGGCGGTACTTTCCCCGGCCCGCAGTGCAGCGCAGCCCCAATCCTACTTGTGCACACTTAACCCACACTCCGTGCTTCCTGCTCAGATTGCCATTTGCCAAGGAACTTAGCTCCAATTTTTGTGGCTAGTTCGGGGTGAATTCTATAACGAAGTTGAACTTTCTGAATTTTACAAGACAACAGGTTAAGGGAGTCCAAGGATTTTTCGGGCTCACAAGTTATTACTGTCGCTTCATGAGCACATAGCGGGTGTCAATGCTGATATGGATGGGGTTGTTGGAGGTTCTAGAAGAGCTTTGACATGATGGGAAAATTTTCTCTTATAAGCCCCTTGGAGGCAGGATTGGTGGATGACTTCAAGTACTCTCTTGCCAATGGTGTGCTGAATTTTTAGGCAGACTGCGCTGTTCCATGATTCCTCGTTCAGTATCCATTTATTGGAAGAGTTACATGTGTCATTGTTACATTATACCTCATTCAGTATCCGTATGTTGGATGAGTTACATGTGTCATCTGAAGGAGGTAGAAATCAATCTTGATTTGGAATCAAAGAAAGATAGTGAAAACATGTTTAGAACTTGCTGTTGTCTAGCAGCAAATGTCTATTGGCAGAGAATGATGAGACATTTGTCAAAATATGCTGTTGAATGTCTAATATTTTGGAAGAATAAATATGACACTCGAGTACTGGTTGGATAGATATGTCTGTCGAAATATCTTGTTGAATATCTAATCTGTTAGAAGAATCAATATGACACTTCAGTACCAATGGGGTTGCTACAGCCTCTCCCTATTCCCAGGCGAGTGTGGGAAGATTTTAGCATGAATATTAAGGGATTATCTCTCTCTGGTTCATTTGACTGCATACTTGTTGTGGTTGATAGGTTATCCAAATATAGCCATTTTGTGGGTCTTCGATCCCTTTCAGGGCTAAGGAAGTAGTGGCAGTATATGGCCGTTAGATTGTCAGCTTCCATGGGATCCCAAGCTCAATTTGTCTGACGTTATTCAATATTCCTTAGTTAATTATGGTCTGAGCTGTTTTGGGCTATGGGCAAACTGAAATGTTGAACCGTTGCGTGGAAACATACTTGTGTTGTTTTGCATATGTCCTTGTGATCGAGCTGGTGGTTGCCTTGGGCTGTTATAATATGAGTTTTTTTCATTGGCTGAGGTACTCTATGGGCGACCTTCTCTGGCGCGTGGAAGTTATTTGTCGGCCATGATGCGGATTTGAGCTGTGGTTGAGGAGTTGATGCTGCAAGATTAAATCCTCAACTACTTGAAGGAACAACTTGCTTTGGCACAACAGATGGTGATGTTTGCAATAAACATTTAAGAGACATGCAGATCGAGGTGGGTCAGAAGGTGTCCCTTAAGCTCCAGCTGTATCAGTGCTGCCTGATGTGTTGATTCATGATGAGATTGAATGGATTCTGCGTGATCGTATGGTGTGGCAGGGAGATGATCTAGTGCAACAATTTTTGGTGCAGTGGTAGAATAAAGGGGTGATGATCCTATGTGGTTCGATGAAGCTGAGTTAACAGGACAATTTCCGGAGTTTCACATTGAGGACAAGGCTGTTTGGAAGGAGGGAGTTGTACGGACCAAGTTTACACCAGAAGAGTGCTTGGCACGCCTGCTTCAGGAGAACTCATCTAGGATATCAGAAAACTAGAGCAGTGATGCTTGTGCACCTACAAGTTATCTAGTTGTTTCCTTTCTCTCTGGTAGCTTCTTCTTCATGGTGATGGTCCACAAGATTCTAAGCAATACTAATCACATCAACACAATCAAAGAACATTTTCCTTAGGTCCTCGTAAACAACTTTTTTGGTTTAATTTGTTTTAACATTTTCAACCATATTCATTTATATAAACTTAACCTTTACTCTGCCTCAATGCTGCCATGGGCTACAACTGGTTGTTTATAATTTGCGGGTAGCTAAACTCCCTTGAACAAAAGTTTCAAAAATTGAGGTAGACCTTGTATCAAGAAGTAACGACCACAGTGCTATCTGCATCTAAATATTGTTGAATATCACTACTAATGTTTCCTTGAAATCATCCCTTTACCTGATGTTTATACTGCTATCTTGTGTTCTTCAGTCAGATTCTCAAGGGCTAATATTTAGCTGTTCCAATAAACTAGAAGTTTCAATTATTATGCCCCAATAAGTTAGATAATAGAGAGGGCTATGGTCGTAGAAGAGTTTCAATCAATTCCAGCCCTTCGTTACTCCTTTTGAGGGTCGCTTTCCGCCAAGTAGGTAGAATAGCCGGCTAAGTGTGAAGCCAAGTCTGTTAAAGTTTCTTGACTTGAAATTCCATTGTGTTTTTAGTTTTGAAGAACTGGATCTTGGCCTGCAAGTGCAACTGATCCAAGCCATGCAACTCGATTTCTATATGATTTACTTGTTTTCATATTTTATTTAATTTCTTTCGGGAAGAGTGTTTAATTTATTCTTTATTCTTGTTTATGGTAATTCCACTTCTTGGGTTGTCCACTCATGTTTTCTGAACTTTATTTACTTTTCAGGTGTACATTAGATAACCAATGCTTCTGCTTATAGTGTTGCTAGGAAAATTTTATTCTTGTTTCTTATGTTTTAGTAATTGAGTTCAGCTTTCTTAGAAGTATACTAATGAAGATTCAGTTTATTTTAAAGGAAATTGGAAATGCTGTACGCTGATACTGATATGGTGAAGAACATGTAGCACCTTTTTTAATCGACTGAGAACCAGATGGCATTAAGAGCCAATATATCTTTCATTTGGGTTGAAGAAGTGATTTTGAGACATTTACTGAGGGCTTTGCTTCCATTATATTGCTGCATGGTATTAATTAAGAGTTATTGGCGCCTAAATACATGAATTTTGGGTGTATTTTGATTTTCATGAACTTTAAAATGTGTCAATATAGATGTGAAATTCAAAACTTGTAATTTTACCTTGTGTGGCAGGCCAGTGGCATAATTTGTGACTTGGCTTCAAAATCGCACTACTCCTATTAAAAAGACATATTGTTTTAATAGATGAAAAAAGAAGCAAATATAATTTTGTTAATCCAGTTAACCCCATCTCTCTCTCAAACATTACCCTTTCTAATGGATTTGCACAAGGGGATGTTTAGGTGCATTTGCCTAGCTGTCACCGAGTCAGGGACTCTGGGCTTATGGTTGGTGGTCAGCATAGGTGTTGGGTGAAGAGAGTGGTGGAGAGAGGCGAAGGTGGTTGTTTTTTAAGCGCGGCGGAAAGGTTTTGCCAGAGAAAAGATTGATTTTTCTTTTAGATTTTATTTGTTTAGTTTAAAGATTTGAAGTGGAGATTATGATGTTTATTGGTAGAGTTGAACTAGGAATATAGAGAGAATCCCTCCTGCGAAACTCCTCTTGCAAAGCCTACAACGAATGCTGTCCCAGAATAATAAACGATAATACTAACCGTAACTCATTAATAATTATTTCAAGATTCTAAAAAACTTGAGACAATGAGACCCATGGAGCCCACACATCCAGTTCTAAATAACTAACTAATTGGTAGAAATAAAATATAATTATAACTAAATAATGATCTCCGCCAGTTACTTGGGCTTGAATTATTGCGTTAGACGTCGGGAATTCTGGCTTGAGCGAAGCTGATGAAATAGAGGACAGTGGCAATGCAGAAGATCAAATTGTTGGTGCCGTTTCGATTTCGTAAAGCTCAAATGCAGGCTAGAGAGAGAGAGAAAAGTAGAGGGTGGTGGAAATTCACAACAGCAACTATGTTGTTATTGTCATTTTTATGTTCGTGAAGCTCAGATGCAGGAGAGAGAGAGAGAGAGAGAGAGAGAGAGAGAGAGCGTCTAGGGTTTAGGTTAGAGCCGTTTCAAAGTTGGTCTGCAAAACCCAAAATTTAACCAAAGTTCGTCTCGTTAGGTACCAATAACCCATTATTATAATTAGATTCCTTTCTTTTTTTTCTTGAAGTATTGAGACTAGTTTTACTTGTGAGTTTTTGCATTAAATTTGTTGATCTTAAACAACATTATTGGATGTGCAGGCATGGAGATGTGGGTTGGACCGTAAAGTTTCTCTCTTGAGCAATATTATTGGTTGTGGCATGGTCCTTCATTGAATACATCGCATCTACCTCTCCGTCTGTATCCCACACACATGTTATTTTAAACTTGGCCTATGCCCGAGTGGTGCTTTTGGCTTATTTGTGTTGTTTCAATGTCTCAGTCGCTGATGACAGTGATGCATATTGTTGTGAATCAATTGACATTATTAGTAACTGTTGCTTCATTAGGGCCATTTTGCCACTGCCAGCTGTAGAAGAATTGTTTCATGAAAAAAAATAGGGTCCTAAAGGTTGTCTAGCTAGTTTTGAGAGAAAAGCTTAGAAATGACTATCCCTTGTATTACTTTAAACATGTGCAAATGTCTTCTCTTTGGACACAAGCTACTGTGCTAGCTTAAAGATTCAATCTTTTGCCCCCGTGTTTGAAATTTCAGATTATAAAGGTGGTTGTAACACTACAAGTTTATGCTTCACTTAATTTAGTGCTAGTCAATTGTTGTGAACATGCCTGGACCTCGTATGTTTTCTTCAAGTGTAACCTATTTATTTGAATAGGAGTAGTAGGTGTTGTAGGTGAAAATGGGCACATCAATAAAAAGTGGGCATGTTATTAAATCTTACCTCCCAGAACAACAAAATGAAAAGACACGAATGGGACCAAACATCCAAGCCTTGTTCAACTCTCTGCTTGTTTGAGTAAGGGCTAGATGTCCTAATCTATAGCATACTATACATTCTTTCTTTCTATCTAGTTGTAAAAGTATGCGCTTTATATGAAAACAGTAAACTTTGTTGCAATTATTTCAATTTTCTGCACAAGAATAGGTGGTCCTATCCCTAATACAGTTAATGATGGTTTTGTTGATAAGCTAGAAAGATGTACGATCGTCCCTTTATGGGTCATACAACATGTTATTAAGCAGTGAATTGGTGGTGTTTTTTTAAGTTACTAGTCAATGTCTTTAGACACAAATGGTCCCAAATACTTCAATTTGCAATACTAAGAGGCGGATTTTAATTATTTGGACTGATTTGCCAGCAGGAGATGCTTATTCTTATTACCCCTTGGACATGGGTGACTTTGTAGAAGATATTTCTTTGGCCAATGGTTAAAATTATAAACAGTTGCTCATTTCCAACCTTAGTTTCTTTTAGAAGACGAGGGCGTCGTGGAGCAGTATTAACCCAGATTATTTTTATCAATCCATTCTATTTTGGACCATCCGCTCACCCTCGAAGCCCAGCCCGAGTGCATATTAATATAGAAAAGCAAAAAATATTAAAAATCAGTTATATATTTATTAACATAGTAGAATGCATATGAATAAGAGTTAAAGAGTAATAATTGGTATGGTATGACAAGAATGTGAATGTGAAGGTGATCATGTGAGTGTTGGACCACAAGACCGTGTGGACGGGGCGGGGCATTGATGGTCAAACATTGGAGGCTTGTGATTGCGACTACACTTGACACTCGGACTCAGTCGGAGATGGATAGAATGCACATGTTTATCACTCGGCGAATGCTATTTCAGGTTTATGCAAATGTCTTTGAATTCCACACATCGTTTTCCTGAGTGCTTTAGAGGTCATTTTGATTTTGGGGTTCGTCAAACATTTCTCGACCAGTGTTGGCAGAAGAAGTCACACAGAAAATATAACATGGCCAGAAGGCTTCAGTACATATAAATTACTTATGACAATACCGAAAACGATTTTTATATACGCTACATATTATATGCTCCAACCTCATTTGTTTGAAAAGAGTATAGGGTTTGATTCACATAATCTCTAGATGAGATCCAATGTCCCATCATTAATATCCCATTAACAGTGTCACTACTAAATTTATTATTATTACTATAATGTTTATTATAAAAATAAAATTTATTACAATATAGAAAATCATGAATAATATTTTTTTGGAAAAAAAAAACTGAAATTTGAAAATTGTATATATCATATTTTTGAATTTGTCAATTCTAATAATCAATTTGTATTTAAAAATAATTATATACCCTAATTAGATATAATAAATTCTTCAAAATAACTACAAAATTCAATTAAGACATACAAAATTAAAATTAAAGAATTTTTTTGAATATATATTAGAAATTGAAAATAGCTAGCGCGGAGCACAAAAAATGGACCACTGAAACTCAAGTACACAGTCTCTCAGTCCCCAACTAAAGAAAACTACATATTATATAATCGCATAATTATGACTTAATTAGAAAATGTAATTTTTTTTTCTTTCTAAAAAGTAATTAATCCCATCCAACTTACTATATTTTCTTTTAAATTTTTTGATGTAAAACGAATAATTTTAGCCCTTAGTTTATAATACCTCCGTGAAACAAATCCGATGTTACAATGATTCTCGTACAAGATTATAGATGACAAAAGTCACTGGTCAACAACTAACTATGAATTCAAACATGAAGAATATCTCTGTCACGGGTCGAAGTCTGAGTGATGCTTCTCAAACAACACTATTCCAGATCGAGGCCCATAAATACTGGAAGACCATCAACCTTTGAAGGTTACCGGTTACGCCGAAGTACTACATATTTAAACATTAAATCTTTCAAACTCTCAAGTATTATAGAAGCAAAGTAACCGGAGAGAATCAAACGTTAAAGCTAAGTTTTGGCATCATCAAAAAGGAGGAAATTGTTGAAAAATTCTGATGTGATCTAGATATTTTGGTTGATACCAAAATCTTTGATGATGAACCATGTGTTGTAATAGGTCATAACTCAACTGTTATGAGGTAGTCATTTTAATTACGGGGATTCAATCAATGAGGAATTGATCATAGTGTCAGTTCCACAATAGCTTTGGATGCACAACTATGAAGAAAACAACTAAGAAGTCTTCACGTAGGATCGAGATTCTGAAGACACGCCAAGTATTGAAGCAGCGAAGAAAGACTTGAATAAACAGTTGAACCAAAGAAAGCAGACAAGAAGAAAACTGACATGATACCAGTTGAAAGAAGTAGCTAGTCAGTTGTGACATAGCTATAATTATACACAACTATGTCTTAGACAACCAACTTAGAGACAACTAGCTTCTATACTGCAAGGACAAATACAACTAGCATCGACCTAGCTTACCTTACCTGCTACAAAAGAGATCTTCCATACTCTGACACATTTGCAGAACAAATTCGATATTGCAAGGATTCTTGTACAATGTCTAGATGTTGAAAGCAACAGGTCAACAATAACTATGAATTCAAACGGGAAGAATATCAACGCCACCGGTCAAAATTTGATTGATGCTACTCCAATGACACTATTTTAGACTGAGACCTATAAATAGAGGAAGATCTCGAACCTTTGGAGGTTACCTAACTGCTGCAAACTCAAACACTAAAGCCCTCAAGAACTTACGCTCTCAAGTAAATCAAAGTAACCAAAGAGAATCAATGTCAAAGTGTTCGTCAAAACTCTTATTTGAGATCACACATACATCCCTTATATCTAAGTCTATCTTGTATACATTTTAAGATTATATTGAGCAAATCGATCCTTACAATGTTTTTCATTGTAACAATTTGTTCACCTAGTTGGAACAACCTTCAACCTTACCCCCACCTAGAAAGTAGGAGTGATGTGTTAGAAGAAAGAGGCAAGTAAGAGACAAAATGTTCGTTGTCTAAAAGCGCAGTAGATTCGGTCATGACCAGTTAATCTATGGGTAAGATAAGTTTACGATCTTGCCTGTTGGTAACACAGCCTATCAAACAGGAAATAAGTTCCTTGCACCAAGAAGAAAGAGATCTCAGTTAGTGGATTATCTAGTGTTACCAAATTGTGGACGTAGGAGAATTTACTTTGAACCACGTTAAACTCTGTATGTCGTTTACATTCTGCTTATCAGTTAAGTGTTATTCAACTGTCATTACAAACAACACACTACACATAGCTAAGCATTCCACTTCATACAACTTGCTCATTCACATACACAACATTCAGCACAAAGATAGTTAGGGGTGGGCGGTTTTTTCCGAACCAGCGGTTTTAACCAGAACCCACCAGTTTCAGTTTTTGAACAAGAACCGCCAAAAATGGTTAAACCGGAACCGCTGGTTTCTGCTGAAAAACCGGCGTTGCCGGCGATTTTTTATTTTCTTTTCCAAATTCTAATTTAAATTCAAAAATTTTCCACTCATTTTTATCAATAAATACCCCATCATCATCCTCATTTCAACTCACACCTATTGTATTAACAAGAATTCTCTCTTCTCTACCTCCAATTTCTTTTATCTATACCTCCATCATCCTCATTCTAACTCACCCCTTTTGTATTAATAAGAATTCACAGTTTTCTAAAAATAATTGGTCGGGCACATTCCAAATATTATTGCATTGTTGACAAGCTCAAGTTAGTTAACTATCAATAACTCTTGATAAATCAACTACTTGGATAAGTTATAAGTTAGATGCCTTAACCAGCTCATATCGAGTCAACAAGACCAGCCTACAAACCTAGCACTCCAGCCTCATCACTTAGACAAAGAAAACATGAAATTTTTTAACTGATATATTTCCTCCTCCCCATACACCAATAATTATTCTCTTGAAACTAATAAAAACTACAAAATAACAAAATTATATAGTCAAATTTCGGAGTAATACCTGATACTCAGATAACTACTGCACCCACTACTCGACCCCAACCCGTACCGGTGAAAATTGGGTATCCATATTACCGAAATCCGGCCGGCTTCTGTGTCCATACCAGGTTACACATTCAAACTGAAGAAAAGGTCGATCCACGAATGGAAAAACTGTAAAATCTTTTTCACAGTGTTCTTTTTAACCTTAACACTTTGTTCGTGTAGTTATTTAGGAATATAATATTTTTAAAGAAATAGCATATATGTAAGCAATCTTGGAAAGGAAGACTATGACACGACTTTACATATTTTTGAACCCCATATAATAGTTCATATAAGATTTTGCATATCTTAGAATAGTAGTTGCTATATCCTATGAAAATGTTACATCTCGTCCTAACAATTTTCTTTGTAACAATTTTCTTTCTATATATGGTACTAGAATTCAAATTAGAATGTAATGCAAATAAATTAATAAAAACAATGTCACTATTTTACTCACACATGTGTATCAATATATAGACAAACAAAGAACAAAATTCAGTATTATGGTTTATCATTATTGTGTCTTACTATTAAATTAATTATTTTTATAATAGTAATTATAATAATAAAATTCATCATAATATATTAACCATGCTTATATTTATTTGGAAAAAATAGAATTTTAAAATTATATACCTTTTTTGAATTTATAATCCCAATAATCATTTATCAAATAAAAGTAATATTAAATTCTAAAAAATAATTATATACTCTAGTTAGTTATAATAAATCGTTCATAATAAGTATAAAATTAAACTAAAGCATTTAAACTAAAATTAAAGAATATAGGAGTGCGTTAGGGTGACAGTGACACCACACCCTTAATGGATAACTAAGACCAAATTGTATCCATTTGATTCAAATATGGAAGGCTAATATTTCATAAAATCTGACATCATTATAGCTTCATTGAAACATCATCATAGGGGTAAAATTGTCCAAAATTATATTAACCCCGCAATAATTAAAGATAGTCGTCAGTTGCCATTGGTGCCATCAACAAATTTTAAAATACTCTTCAGCATACCATTGAACATACATCATTATAATTGGAATGTATATCATCATAATATTGAATTTACTTCAGCACAACACATGTATATTAGCCCCGGGATAATTAAAGGAAGTGGCCAACTGTCATGGCGCCATCAACAAATACGAAAGTATATTTCAGCATAACATTGAATTTATATAATCATAACACGTAATGTATATCATCATAATTTTAAATTTACTTCAGCACAATACAAATATATTAACCCCACGATGATTAAGGGTAGTTGCCAATTGTGGCGCCATCAAAAAATACAAAAATGAAATTCAACATAACATTGAATTTATATAATAACAATGAATTTACTTCAGCATAACGCAAGTTCGTTGAGATACTTACATATTCTATTTTTCATGCAAATTTCTTTATGTGAACATATGCTTCTAAAATTTCGTTAGAATTCTCATAAAATTATATTTAATTTGACATATAGTTTGTGAAACAATAATTTAAACCAAGAAAGTTATATGAAATTTAAAATTTTGAGATATTTTAGGATTTAGAAAGTGTGTGTCAGCTGTCATTGAAAATGAAATGTATCATTACAAATTCAAAAATAGACTTCAGCATAACATTGAATTTACATCATCATAACATTGAATTTACATAACTTGTTTTGCATCACGCCATATCTCGCGAGAATCACACGATTTACATAACTTGTTTTGCATTAATTGACAAATTACTCTTAGTCGTATAATGTTGAAATCCTAAAGCTGCCACGTAACATCAATCTTAGCGGTGTGTAATCTTCAAATCCTAATATTGATATTTGGCTTTAGTTCTGCATTAAGATGTGGTTCGTAGGGTGAGCATTAGGTTTTCGGTTCGGTTTTTTGCCCAAGCCGAATCGAAGCGAACCAAAAAATTGAATTTTTCTTAAAATTAAATTCGAACCAAACCGAATTACTTGAAAAACCGAATCCGAAAAATCGAAATCTGAACTATGAAAACCAATCCGAAAAAACCAGAATTATATAAAAGTATCCAAAAAATAAAATAAAATAAAAAACCAAAAAATCCAAAAAAGATATGTATATATAAATATATATGAAATATTGATATATATATGTAAAAATATAAATATATGGATATATTAAATATATATATATATAGTTATTATTATATATAATATAATATGAAATATAATTTCGGTTTACAGTGTATCCGAACCCAAAAATTAAAATTCGCCAAAAATCAAGATCGAACCGAACGGAAATCCAAAAATAAATCGAACCAAATTTTAAATTTCTGTTTGGTTCGATTCAAATATTCAAATTTGGGGTATATTGTTCACCCTAGTGGTGCGAACCCATCCTTATTGTCGAATTAAAAACATTTATAAATCATTAGATATAAGAATCCAACCATGTAGATAGCGCCATGTGTCAATTAATTATATATTATTTTTAATAATAAGAACTATATTATAATTTATTTTATGCGGTTATATGGAAACCAAAAATTTTGATAAGTTATTTCTTCCATATTACCGAAAATTATGGTAACTTCTATCTTCCATTTTAATAGATTGACGTTAGATATTGTTATTTATGTTTATCTTTTAAATATTAGATATTTATATATGGTAAATTCAATTGTTAGATTGGATAAAATTTTTGTATATATTAATATAGACGTCATTACATCAAGACTAACTACATCATCATACAACTTATATTTGTATCATCACAACACAGTTATCATTCTTTACAGAATAACATTATCATGTAAACAATCAAATTACTATTACATCATTACACCGAAGAGAAGATATCACCATACAAATAAAAACACATCATTATAATATATCAAATAGAAATCAAACTCACCAAAATGAAAAATAATTTATTGAATATCATTACAATAATAAAAAAAAGACTCATTATACATATTAACATTGTATCATCACAACACAGTAATCATGTTTACAAAAGAAAAATATCGTGAAAATAATCAGGTTACAGTTGTATATGGAAAAAAATGTGTTGAATCATTTAGTGGAGATTTGCAGTTTATTTTTCCGAAAATCTAGGCGCCTTATGTTTCCAAAATCTGGGCGTCTTCCCTATTTTTCTCACGTGATATATTTAACATAGGACAAAATTAACCCTTTGATGATATATTCCGACAAGTATAATGATGCTCGTGATTTACTAATCTTGACCGTTGATTTTCAAATCTAATAGTATGTGTTAGGTCTTAGTTCTGATCTAAGGGACGTTTTGACACTAGTACAACCATATATATAATATAATACAATACATAAAATGAGATATAAAAAAGTGAATCACTAGATCTTAATTGAGAAAAAAGTTACAAGCCTAAATTGCTTTGTGAAAGTAAAATACAGCCCACTTTTAAAAATATATATAAATAGAAACATTTACTAAAGTGTCCCTCAATTCTTACATAATAATGAAGAAAAAATTAAAAAAAAAAAAAAACAAAAACAAATAGAAAGAGAGAGGGGGTGGGAGGGATTCACTCTCGCCGCTGTCATGCATCTAGCCGTCTCCGTCACACCGTATGCATCTTGCTTCCTTGAGCGTTCGTGCATACCCATCACTTATAATATGGCACACAGCGACGAGGTGAATACGGATCTTGCGGGCGACCGACCGCGACCAAGGGCAGCGGCAGCGCGCACAACGGGCAAAGCGGCGCTTGGTGGAGGATGATGGGGTGCACCGGGAATGAGGCCGAGGGGTTTTAGATTTATAATATTTTTATTATTATTTGTTTACTTTATTCTATTCTATTTTCGTTGAAGTTAAGAGTTGACTAGTTTAATATATTATCACAAGTCTGTGGTTATATTTTTTTTTGTCTATTAATTCTTGTTTTACTATTGACTCTTAATACTAACGTCTTCTTTTATTCAAATTTGGCATGCATAATTAATAATTAAAAGTTGAGAATATTGCAAAATTAAAAATTGGATTATTTTAATTCGTAATGTAAAAGGACAGCACATAGTACATACACTAGATTTCAATAATCCACTGAAACTCGCACTACATATATACGTGTGTAAATATGCTTCTCTAAACATACAAATATCAAATTTCATTTCTGCAAAAAACAGCACTACATCCTCCATAGTCACACAAGCCAAGCCAAGCCCCCCTCACTATTATTTTATCTCTGCCATCTTCACTTGTTTATGAATTCAACAAAAAAAAAATTACTTCTTTTATTTTCTCTCTCCCTCTCTCTCCCCTAAAAGAATCCCTCAGTTTCAGAGCTCCTTTCTTCTCTCTCTCTCCTCCCCATTTCTTGATTCTCTACACATTACACACATACATACAAGCTAGTACAGAATCCAAAGTCCGCACTGATGCGTCACTTTCTCCTGCTGCTATGTGGTGCAGGAATCGTGGAATGGCTATAAAAAATTCGAGTGGGTGATGCAGAGATCATATCGATTGTGAATAATTTTCCGCGATGCGGGTAAAGGAGATGCACCCGCTGTGCTGCATAACGCTGGAGAGCGCCGGGATCGGGGAGGGCTCGCCGGAGCCGACTCTTCTGAGGACTGGCGGCGGATCTGAGTCCAATGCCGGAGGATCTGACGTCGGCACCAGCACCAGCGTCGCCGGGATCCTCTACAAGTGGACCAACTACGGTAAAGGTTGGCGATCTAGATGGTTCACCTTGAGAGACAACGGCGTCCTCTCCTACTCCAAGTCGCGCCGCCCCCAATCGCCGCCGGGAGCCGACGTCGTCCTCATCGGCTCCGCCGCCGGCAGCTCGCGGGGAGCCAGAAAACACGGCAAAACCGTGGGCATTGTCCATTTGAAGGTCGGTGTAAGTGGAATGCGAATGCGATGAGAGAGAGAGAAATGCATGTTTGGACATGGGGTAGATGAGAAATTGAAAGTGAGGGCTTGTCTTTTATTGCGTGTACCAGAGAAAAGGATTTTTCCAATAGAGGCAAAAAATTGCCCAGCGCAAATTTACTAGGATTGTTAATCATATATATTTTTAGAAAATTTGTTGCACGGCTAGCTACCAAAAAGGCATAAGTAGCTTTGATATCTGAGCCTATTTACAATTACATGTCTCAGTTAAGTGATTTTCATGGTTTTTAATCTCGAAATTATGATTTAACTGAGTGTTGATCTAAAGTGGGTCACATCAGCAGGTGAGTTCTGTGAGAGACATCAAAACAAGATACATAGGGCTGAGTGATGGTGTATGCCTGGCTAGGTTTCTTCCTATTCATGGTTTTTGCTGTCTGGTCACATCAACATTCTGGGATCCCCCTTTTTTTCTTTTTCTTTTTTCTTTTCTCTCCCACGACTCCAACATTTTCTATCTCCAATTATCTTCTCTTTCCTCACTTTAACTTTTTTTTATGAAAAAGAAAGCTGCTGCACATGATTTTCTAGAGGATGGGCATCTATTATTTATGTTTTTTTGAGGAGGTGGTATAAAATAAAACATCAGAATGGGCAGAAGTACTTTACATTCAATATGATACGTGTGGGTGAAAGGGTTTTTCGTGTTTGAGGGGCCATGTTTATGTTTTGACCCAGTTTCCTTACTGCAACAGTGCATGAATATTTTAGATCTGAAAAGAATCAACACTTGTTTACGGGTCTATAAAAAGAAAGAGAAAAAAAAGTACGTTTCTTTGAATTTGGGTGGTGGAGTTCTTTGAATTCGTAGTAAAATTACTGTTTTGGAAGGCTCTCTTTCCTTGTCCTAAGTTTTCGCTGTTTATATGTCTGCCGGAATTCATGATATGTCTCTTTAACAAACATAGATAACTGCTGTTTTTTGTTGATTTATTTGTCAATCAATATAAATGTGACTTTTTAATTGGCTATTTGGTTTTCTGGCATCTTCTTCTTGATATCTTCTTGCTTTTTTACTTTGCTTCTACTTCAATTTGTATAACTGTGGTTCTATCTTCTAAATTGGACCGGGAGTATTTCTCAATTCTTGGTGTGAAATTGTTTGTAGATCTCGTCCTTTCGAGAGAGCAAGTCGGATGACCGGCGATTTTACATATTTACGGCTACAAAGACGCTTCATTTGCGGACAAATTCCAAGAAAGAAAGAGTGGCTTGGATAGAGGCTTTGAATTCCACAAGAAGCCTTTTTTCTCTTAGACCGCAGACTGACAATACCCCTCTCTTAACTAGAGAACTGTCGGTATCAACTGAAAGGCTGAAGCTGCGTTTACTCGAGGAGGGTGTTGGTGAGGGGGTCGTCAAGGACTGTGAGCAGATTGTGCTATCTGAATTTTCTGGTGTACAAGGACAGTTTCAACTTCTCTGCGAGGAGCGCTCGAATTTGCTGGATACATTGAGACAGTTGGAGGTGATTTCACTTGTTTGTCTTCAAGTGCATTACTTATTACCACAAGTCCATCATGTCTTAGTAGCATAATCTACAGAATAATTTTTATGTCCTGAGCTGGGCAGTTAAGAATGTTGTAAAGAATCATAATTTGGATTTATTGTTAGGGGCTGTTAGTTATTATGATTAGCCTAGATAAATAAAAATACTATAGGTTAATCCATTGTCTATTATGATGAATTGGAACTTTGGGATAATTGCCATCATTTGAGCTGATTCTCATTGAAAAGGTAGGATTGGAGAAATCCTAGTAATTAGGATGAAAATATTCAATCATATATCTTATCAATTATGAACAGTAAAGGTCCCCTTAAAGTATAAACTGTATGTAGGTCGACAGAAATTGCATTATGTTTTCTTTTGTACCATAAGGAGCAACCAAGTCGAGACTACCATTAGGGACTTACAATTAGTAGAATTTGATGACTTGATGTTATTAGTACAGCTATACCACGGTTTTGCAGATAATATATTTATCTTGATGGAAAGGTTTGATTGTCATTAAGTGTCTTGCATGAAGAGAATTTCACTCTTGTCTTTTTCGGGCACGGTTATCAAGTTAATGTTCTTTGAGTGCTATATGATATCATTTATGTCTCAGATTTTCTTAGGCATGATATTTGTATGAGTAAAGTCTCATGCCTTGTGATGGGATCAGAAATTAATTTCCCTTCTACAATCAATTCATTTCACATTTGCCATTAATATCATTATAAGATGAGTTAATAACGACCACTGCTCTTATCTATTTGAATTAATGCATTTTTCCCTCATCCATTTACAACCTAATGAAATAATATGGCAACTTGGTACTTTTCCACTGGGATGGTTTCAGAGCATGGTATATAATTTTCAATTTCAGCAACTTTGAGATGAAGTAAGGCAAGATAAACATTTCAAAGTTTCAATTTCAGGCAGCAAATATTGAAGCTGAAGCCTCTGGGATTAATGATCGTGAATATCAATTGATGAAGCACGAATACAGAAATCTGGCTCGGCGAAAGTATAGTGGTATAGATATTTCTTCAACACTTTCTTCTCTCCCTTGGGTATAATACCAATTTCTGTATGTTATCCTATTCCAGTTACACCTTGGAACCTACTTTTTTGTCTTCCCTCCAACATTAGATAGTTAAACAGAGAATAATTGGCGGTTAGAAATATATCTGTAACTTTGATAAGCACTAACCAAGATTTATATGATGTTTAGCGACTAGAGAACATATAGATTTGTTCACCTGGAGATAATTAAAAACTGAGAAACACTTGTAATCTTTCATTGCTGAAGTGACTTAAATTAAGAGATGACTTTGTGATTTAAATTTCTATTCACTTGCATTAATGTATCCACATTTGTTAATCAATCTGCCGACATGGGATGATAGAAAAAGGTTGCTTTGTCCTGAATAACTTTGATGATGTACCCAGAATTCCTTAACTAGTAAGTTGCTGATTGAGAAAGTCACACGCAATGTTCCTGATCTGAATCCAAGTTATGCATAATATAGAAGTATGCATACCTTTGTCAATATTTATAGATCTATTATTGCACATACATTGTCACATATATGGATGGAGGCTTCTCTTTTTCATTCATAAGAACATTGGTCCAGATTGGTCGATATGTCAAGCATTTGAGTGAGTTTTAAATTTAATATTTCATGGTATTCTTGAGGGAAAAGT
Organism: Monilaria moniliformis; assembly: GCA_034509125.1. Classification (NCBI taxonomy): domain Eukaryota; kingdom Viridiplantae; phylum Streptophyta; class Magnoliopsida; order Caryophyllales; family Aizoaceae; genus Monilaria; species Monilaria moniliformis. Next base: position 1,313 of record JAYDZE010073063.1, on the reverse strand, counting down.
TAATTAACCTCCCTCAGTTCATGTACAAATTGTATGGTTCATTAAGCTATTTCATTCCCTGATTCCAGTTACACAGAACTACAACATATGTTAGACTGTCTAGGTTGGAACTTTGTACTATATTCTCTCACATGATGTTGTTCTTGGTTACAGAGTGGAGCACTACAGAATCTTCAGATGATGTCGAAAAGCAAGATCTTGATGAAGCATCGGATGAGGAGGAAGTTCACTTCTTTGACACAAATGAATATTTTCCTGAGCATAGATCGGGTTCTGGATCAAAAGATGTAGATCAGATGGATGGTGGCATGAGTTTGGGAAACCAAACTGATGATGTGTGCAGAACAGATGGAATGGAGAATGTAATCAATCCTAAATATCCAAAAGTTGAGAGAAGGAAGAAGTTACCGGATCCAGTTGAGAAGGAGAAAGGTGTTAGTCTATGGTCTATGATTAAGGACAACATTGGCAAAGATTTGACACGGGTTTGCCTCCCTGTATATTTTAACGAACCAATATCGTCTCTGCAAAAATGTTTTGAGGATCTGGAGTATTCTCATCTTTTGGATCAGGCGTATGAACATGGAAAAGCGGTATGATCCATTTTCTTCAATGTATTAACTTCACAAGATGCATATATATTCAATACTTGACTTAATATCTCCTGATGCCTTCTGATTCTCATACTATTTCAGTTACTATTTTAATACCAAATGCTAGTTATGTCATTATTATGATCTGAACTTGCCCCTTTGACCTCTTAATATATTCACAAACTACAATTCCTGTTTGTTAGTCTGTAGTAAGTTTTCCTATAAATTTCTTTAGCTGCTGCTTATTATTTTTGTTACTGTCCTGGTTGGAAAATGTTTTCCATTTATAGAATAAAATTCTTCTTTTAGAAATTCTACAGTCTTCGTTTATTTATTTTTTATTTATTTTATTTTGCATATAAATGTTTATTTCTCCAGCTTTCCAACCATATTTCTTGACAATCTTTTCTGGGATTTTTGAAAACGGAACCCAGTCAAATTTCTGAAAAAGATACATTCTTTAGCACTTGCTTTTGATGTTTTGCCTTGCGAACCTCATGCATGCATTGTACTAGAACCTCATGCATGCATTGTACTAGAAAGAGATTTAACTCATGTATCCCATGAAATGTACGCTTAATTAAGTTCTGTTTGAGTTAACCTACAAAGCATGAAGTACACCTGGTATATTAATAGTATATGACATTACAATTCCAGGGAAATAGTCTTATGAGGATTTTGAATGTTGCTGCTTTTGCTGTATCGGGATATGCTTCATCA
>JAYDZE010072952.1:0-25170 GCA_034509125.1 Monilaria moniliformis | reverse complement strand
GAGCTGGGCTGGGTCCAGATATCTATTAAAAAACCCAGCCCAGCCCAGCCCATTTCAGAGGTGGTCCTGGGCCGAGCCGGGCCTCAACCTGACCGGGCCTCACCGGGCCTGGGCCGTGCCGGGCCGGCCCGGCCCAGTTGACACCTCTAGTTAGAAGCTAGGGAACAACCGAACAACTATGGACATCAACCTATTCAGTTAGTGTTGCTTCTATGGCAAATTCAATAGCGCAAGTAGCTAAAAGATTCGAATTGTCAATAGCACAAGGACAAATATTATCTACTCCAGCGCTAACATCTGTTGCTGCATACTACTATTGACCACATCTGTTGCTGATGCATCCTCATTCCTATAGAAAAGCATACTCAGAAGAGGGTGTAAGAAAATAAGGATACCTTTGATGGACGAGATGAAGATCCCACACCGTCAAGAGGGAAAAACTCCAAATCTTCGTCGTCATCATCGTAATCATCTATATCTTCATCATCAATTCTTCGAACAATAGGAGCCTTTTTTTGCCCCTGAGTTAGAGAAGGCACATAATGAGAATTACAGAGGAAAATAAAGCTAAAAATGGAAGAAAGGCTAGATGTACATGCTGATGAACAAGCTGTATATTTTATCCTTACCTGAAACACTGCTTTTATGTAAGCTTCTTCTTCTTCTAATAGCTTCCTTTCCTAATAAATATAAACCAAAAGTCCCAGTGTGTAAAATTGTATATGAAAACTGTCCACATTTCTTAGGTTTAATCGACAAAAGAAACCCAAACTCTGATATTCTAATGTTTTATAGAGTAAGCTTAAATAGTGTAATGAATAATTTTCTTCTAGAATTCACACAATAACCTAAATGAAATTTGAAAGGGTAGCAGCCAGCCAGAATGTAATTTATCTTGGATAACTATGCTCATGTTAGCCTTGATATTATCAAATTGGTCAGTCTAAGCATAAAATTCCAGAAACTAGTGTTCGGGGTGAAGCCTGCCTCCACAGCCACGAAGACACTAATAACATTCAATAATTACAAACATCACCTATTAGCCTGAAGTAGATAACATTTGACACACATTACTTACTGATCTCGCAGCTGTTATAACTATCTAAGATGGCATGTTTGAGAACATTCAGGTTACTCAAATAAACAGCATTATGATAATACCTTTTGCTCATTCGAGCGCTGCAGAGCTTCCAGCATTGCATCTACACTCACAGTTGCATGCCGCGACTGAATACAAGGGGAAGGAGAAATATCATGTTAGCATCAGTAAATTCATATTTAAACTACTATTCTTAGCTGGTTTAGGAACTGAATCCAATAACTACAACAGAACACCCATTACCTTCATCGATTTCATTTCGTCCAAAGTAGCAAGGATATCCATCTCTCTCTTTGAGTCTAATGTTCGATTCTCCAAAGACTTCATGGCATCTCCCATCTCTTCAGCATTCCTCTTCTTTTTCTCTTCCTCCGTTTCTTCATCCTCTGCGCGCCAAGGCTCGAAGTTCCTCGACGCTCCGGATTCAACTATGTAATCCGAGTTCTGAGGATCTGTCTTGAAGGTTATTTCAGCCGAGCATTTAGTGCACTTGAAATAAAACCTGAAAATTTGGATCCCCAGGTAGGTCTGCAGATAAACAATATGTGCCAAATTTAGATGAAAATTAATAATTAGAAAAAAAAGACAATAATCAAAGGAAGCAAAAAGGAGGCGAAATTAGAACGAAACCCTACCTCTCCGACGACGTCTTCTTTGCGGGAATTGAATTTGGTTCCCTTGTAAATGTAATTCCCGCAGGTGCCGCAACGGATGCTCATCGGAAGCATCATACGCACCTTCATCTGCTGGTTCTTCGGCTGCCGCCGCCGCGGAATCTTCGCCGGATCGAAGTCCGGCGGGTAGTACTTGTTCAAAACCTTCCGTTCACCCATCTTTCCTGCTCGCTAGTCGGCTAACCGCAAACAATTGGGTTCGTCGCGGACAGCAGTGCGGTGGCGAATGCGGAGGTGCGGCGCCGCTGCAACCCTAGACTCTTCCCTCAATTCTATTAGAATTGTTGGACCCCAAATACAAAATTTAACCAAATATTACAATATTATAGTAACGAAATGGAAACAATCGGAATAAGAAAACCAATGACTCTCCCGATCCTATTAGAAATCCAAGGAGCAAACTGAAACTAAAATCTAAATTCACGACTGGAACGACGAATATACCAAAGAACAATCAAAGTTGATACGTGCTGACACTTTTTTTTTATTTTCTTAGACATGTTTGATAGCCCAGATAAAATTAGCTAGAAAAAAAAAAAAGATAATTTATCTTATTGGGATAAAATTATATATCTTTGAATGGTGTTTGATAGATGTTATAAAAAATGCTGATTTCATAATTTGGTGTTTGATAGTCATGATTAAACTCAAGATTATAAATTATGCGGAAAAGATTACCCTTAATAAATTCAGAAAATTACGTCTATGTCCTTGCTTAGTCCTAAAATTAATTTTAGGATTGGAATTTCCTTTACTCTCATTTTTTATTTGTAAATTTTAGAGTCATGAAATTTCTGAGCAAAATATCATAAACAATCAAATAAAAATGGCTTACCATATCTCAACTTATACATTCAACATCTTGCATTCAAAATTATTTAAAGAAGTGCACAAAAATGAAAAATGTACAAGAACCCAAGTCAGATACTTAGATTAGTATTTTTCTTTTTTGCACAAATAAAATACATCCTCCCATCTACCAAAGAATACAATCTCATTCATCATCATTATTAGCAATATATCCCTTCACTTCGCATGTCATAGAACAAAACATAAGCCTCCACGCCTCAAAATTCGCAAAGGAGGCTCACAACATTAGACGCAATGAAACACTATTCTCTCGTGCAGCACGCATCTGCATGAATGAATGCAACAATGTCACAACAGTTGGTGACAAGCAATTCATGAAACAAGACTTGGGCTTCTCTATGTTACCAGTCTCCCAACGGAGCATCATGCACGATGCATCTGCACGTCTCATGATCAGGCTCGACTACAGATCCCCTTCTGCAACACTTCACAAGCTTCTTCTACGCCATCCAACTTAGACAATCCCCATCTTAACATAAATCAAGCTCGGGGCCCTTTCGTTAGCATCTCCTCTTGCAGTTTCACCGCAATATCTATCTTCCCAAGCTTCAGCTTGCCTGCTGTAAATGTATCATATGCAACTGTTTATAAGAATCGTGTAAGTGAAGGTATCAGGAGATATGTCATGCATTGTCATTTCATTCTTCATCTACCTAGCACCCTCCAAATCCCCAAGCTTAGAAAGGCTATCTAACACTATATTAAACGTGACTGCAATCGCATTGAGACCACTTTCCCTAACCTCTGATAACAACAAGAGAGCCTCACTCACATCCCCTACTAGACATTAACCATACATCAGAGTATTGTATGATATCACATCCAGCTCGATACTCTTCTTAACCATGACAGCAATCCACCATGGCACAACCAATTCTCCCTTGCTTGCAGTAGTTGTGCATCACAACATTATTATGTAGGCAGGGTCCCTTGTGTTCTCATCTCTTCCTCAAGGCCTACAGCCTCACCTATCATCCCCTTGTGATTATACCCACTTATCAATGAGTTGTACGAGTAAACTGAAAGCTTCAGCCCTCTACTCAACATCTCAGTAGCTACAAACTTGTTCAATATTTTCTATCACAATAGAACCTACTATGCAAAACCATAGTTTTAAACATCACCTGGAGCCGTCAAACATGTCACAATTTCAGGTGTCACAAATACAATGTAGTGTTTTACATGACAATCTAATCAAACATGTCACAATTTCAGGTGTCAACCGTTCTACTTAGTAATGGAAATGGTATACTGCGTGATGATCAAAATCAAAAGTTATGCAGAACACAAATGGGACACAAACTAGGAATAACAACCTATTAACAAAGCAAAAACTGGCTTCTTACCATCAGTTCTGCACCCTCAACTAGCAATGCCCGTATCATTTTATGACATTAGGATATCTTACCTGCAGAACCTCCTCTAGTACAAGTCATGACCAACGTATTCCACAGTCACATCACGACCATCAATTGCACAGTATTGCTCTCTTAGACTGAAAATTATTTAAACGAAAATTCGACGATTCACCAATTTGTCTACTCGCGGCCCTAAACTTTGGACAGTGGCTGCTTTTGCGCATGTCTCTCTCTACACAGAAGAGGAAAAAAAACAAAAAGAAACAAAAACAAAAAAACAGGCAAAAGAACATTGCCCTCAAATCCTCAAACTTCTCCATCTCGTCCCTAAAATCAATGCACTACTACTCTATTTAAATTAAACTAATTTACTAAACTATGTTTCAATTCGTTCTATAAATAAGTTGGACTCACATCCTGATAGAAATAAGAAATCCACGAAATTGGGAATGAAATTGAGCAAGATGAAGGGAGAAGTTATAAAAAACATGCTTACCTCTGCAGGGAAGGGTCGTCATCTCGAAGGTATTCGTCGAATCACACGTTTCCAGGGCACCGATGGAGAAGAAGGGGAACTGGAGAAGGAGACATAATTGCCTTGGATGTGTAGACACCTGAAGGGCAATGGAGGAAAAATGCAGTGTAATCGCGGTGATGGTTTCGATGAAGCTAAGAAATCGCACCAAATGGGTGCGATATGTAATCTGGTGCTGACATCATTTTTAGCTCGGGCTTTTACGGACCTTGATACTAAACACAGACTTTCAAGATAAATTATCTTGGCTATCAAACACATAGTTAAAACCAGATAAAGTCCTTATCTTGGGCTTATCTAGGCTATCAAACAAGCCCTGAGTGGTATAACTGCCCATACGTAAGTTCAAGTCTAACAAAGACCAGTTGTCAAGACCTATGACCACGAGCATCGATCGATGGCCATGCGGCCTTGATATAAGCAAGACAAACACTTGTTGGTTTACATGCCCATTCATTCGGTTATTACAAAATTTTATAACAACTTTAAGTACAAATATATTTAATATCCATAAGCCGATGTGAGACAATCTTAAATACCTTAAGATACGTTTCTTATTTTTCAATATAACTACATTTTCAAGTAGTTAATTTTAAATAATTATTTTTCGGTTCACCAAAATTCGATTTTGAGTAAATAGATTTATCACGATTGTCTACTTAAAAAAACAATCAAAATGAGACGTATATCATTTTACCAAAAATAAGTTTTCCAACAAACTAAAATAATACATAGAGAACTTATTGGGGGTAAAAGTGTCACAAATCAACATCATGCTAAATCACCCAACATATCTCAATTGAGAAACAATATATTTTTATCCACGTTGGCAATCGTGTGTCATTCTTGGTCATCAGTTGTGTTTTCATGATCCAAAAATTTCTTATGGACTTAAATTGGCACATATTTGATTTATGGGCTTGAATACTATACAAATAATTTATTGAATTATAGGTATTAAAACAGTATTATCATGGTAAATCAATATATTCTTCCAATATCAGCTACAACAGCATATATTAGAAGGAGAATGTGAGATAAAGTTTGGAAGTCGGTAGCCAAAAGTTTTCTAAATTTTATTTACTGCTAGGTCGTGTTTGGTTAATGAGATTGGGCAAGATAGGCTAAGTTATCATAGTCCAACAGTGTATTATGCAGTGTTTGGTATCCAAGACAGTGCCCAAGTTAATTATCTCGGCCTATCTCATTTTGCGTGAACTACACTATTTAGAAGGGTTTCAGTTAGTTAGTGTAACCAAGCAACCCCCCCTGACACACTATCTGCCCACCCCGATAGCTCTTTCTATTTCGACAATGCCCCCTCCCGTTCCATGTGAGATCCGGCGAACTTCATCGATTCTTCATGGCAGTCATTGGTTTCCGGCCACATCATCGCCCAACAATGTATTATCCGCGGTGGTCGTTCGATTTATGGCTGCCGTCTATCCCGTTTCAGGTTCGTCTATTTCGATTTTGTATTCGTGGTCAGGTGGTGGTGTGCAGTGGTAGTGGTGTCCGCTGTGTGCCGGAGATCCAGATCTATGGCTGCCATCACTCCACCGCCGATTGGGTTTCTCTGTTCTTGAGGTTGTGATGAATGTCAACATATCTGAGCCTATTTCATCTATATCTTGGATTTCGATTTTGGGGCTGTGATGATTTTTTGTTTCGATTTTATGACAATACTATATGTTCTTGTTCAATTGGTGGTTGGTCGGAGGCGGTGATGATTTTTACTACATTTCTGAGCCAATTTTATCTCGATTCTTTCTTTCGATTTTTTCTCAAATATTCATTTTTTATTTAGGGGGCTGTAATGATTTTGGGTTTCAATTTTGGGGGTTGTGATAATTTTGGATTTCGATTTTGGGTGCTGTGATGCTTTTTGGGTTTCGATTTTGATATCTGTAATGGTTTTGAGTTTCAATTATGGGGACTGAAATGATTTATAGTTTCGATTGTGGGGCTATGTCTCTATTCGGCATGAGATTGTGATGATTGGCGGTCGTTGAAAATGGTGCAGAGAGGGCAACGTGCATGGTTTCCGGCCACCACTTTGGCCGGAAATGGACCGTGGAGAAACTGTTAAACCGTGCTAATCAATCACTAATTAATAAGTTATTAAGCAATTAATTATCAGTTAAATAATTAATCAGAGTAAGCATCAATTACATCAAGCATAAATTCATCATAATTAATTAATTATAAAGGATTAAAATTAAATATATATTTATAATTAAAAAGAGTAAAAAAATCATTTTACACCTTATCTATAATATAATGTAAACAACTAAACATCTCATTTATTTTTATTTAGATTTTTATTTTACATACCAAACAATACTATCAAATCATTGTCTTAATCTCTATCTTCATTTTTATCTTAAATATTATCATAATTTTATTACTTTTTCGTATCCTAAAATGACTATCAAAAGGTATCTTTGGAAATGTATTGATTGTTCTTTTAAATCAATAATCAAAGTCTAATTAATGGACGTTGCGGTTTACCAACCCGACCAACAAATATATATATTAATAAAACCGCTACTCGTTTTGGCGTGTAAATTAGACTGTTGCGAAACGCGTACGCGCAGCGGAGGAGAGAGAACTTCCAAAATCAAAATCAAAATCAATCCTCTTTCGCAGCTGAATCCTCCATCGATCATTTTCATCATCGTCGTCATCATTGCAGATTGCAATTCTCCAGGAGGTAAAAGCAACGATCGATTACCGACACCTGCATTTGCATATGATTATTTTCTATTTGACTATTTCTGATTATCTGCATCAATGGTGCAAAATTGGATTTCATCACGTTGTCTTATCTTCTGATGCCTGACTAGGTAACGGCATGAATGCCTAATTTTGTTTTAATCCTATCTTAATTTTTTGCTCCGATTCTGTTTCGTGTCTGTCATTCTGATACGTTTGATGCATCATCCATTGGAATCTCAAAACCATTCCATCACTCGATAGCATGAGTATTACATTCATGGCTTTGGAGTCTAATGTTTTGTTTATCGTCTACTCCGGCCGACCCCTAAAATCTCGTTTGCTCTTGCAGCCCGCTATTTTAATTTAACTACGAAAAAGAATCTATTATATTCGATCAATGAGAAATGGAACAACCTCTAGCGATGGTGCTTCAAGTTCAACTTCTTTAAGCAGTCAGCAAGATGTGGACGATGATAGGATGATTGCTGTCGTTCTTTCTGAAGAATATGAAAAATTAGATGGTGCAGTTGGTCGACGGCTGACCAATCTTGCCCCTGTTCCTGTAAGAAGCTACGATTACAACTAAAACAAACATAAGTTGCTATGGTAACTATAATTTAGCAGCACTTCACGGTCTTTAAGTTAGCAAGCTATATTCACACCCTCCGGCTCCTATATTTCTAGAGAAAAATTGAGCTCTGTCAGATGTGCTGCATTGCTGTTGAAATGATTGTATGGTGGTGGAATGGTTTACTCAGAATGCTGGTTATCATTTCAGAAGAATATTAAAATACTCTCTATTTTTTGAAAAAATAAAAGAATTTTTGCTCTATACATTGGGTTGTTGTTGGTTTTTTCTTGCTTAAATTACTTATACTAAGATTAATAGGAGGGTTCTGGGACTTTGTAGCTATTGACATCATTCAAACTAGATTATCAATTTGTGAATGTTTTTTCTTACTTGTGCGGCCAACTCGTCCTCTACATGTACACTGTTTTTTCAAAAATAATATTTTTGTTCCAAATGATGAAGAAAAAGAAAGACATTGGTGATGACTGTCTGTTAGACAATCATTTTTCCATCAGTATTCTGAAACGTTTCCTTCATGTACTTTTCAGCATGTTCCAAGAATAATTTTGCACTTTCCTTCAACAAGTGATTCAAATTTGGATTACCAACGTCTCCTTCAGAGGTATGCTAATTGTTGCTCAGGTGTAAAAGAAACATATATTAGTGGCTTTGTTGAATTGCCATCTCTTCGCCACTAACATATTAATGATGACTATGTGATGAGATGTTCTCAGTAGGAGATATAGTTGGTGAGTAGAATCTCATTCATCCAAGCAGATAGCAATTAGTTATTGATATTCTATTGCACAAATTGAATGGAGAGCAGGTTGACTAAGTTCATATATCCACAAGTGTAACCAGGTTATTACTCTTTTGAGCTTAGAAAACTTGATCCTTCATAATTGTTGTTATTTCAAGGCTAAAGATCATTAGGCAGATTTTCATCTTAAAGGACGAACTACATGCACTGGTATACGAGGAAATGCATGTGTGCCTGTGATCGGGGTTATGTGAAATTATAGAATCCTTCACCATCCTTTCCCTAGATAAATAAGAAGGTATTTGGCCAAGTCAGTGGATTTATCATAGAACCCAGAGTCTTAGAGCTTTATTTCGAGGTTTCTTATTGATTTGCTTATATTTACTCGTGCTGGTCAATTAAGATCTCTGTAAGTAAGATACTATGAGTTCTCAAGATTCAGAATATTACTACTTAATCAGAAATAATATACTACATTTAAGACTTCAACAAAAACGCTAGTTTCTTTTGTATTTTTGCAGGATAAATCTTTATGGTTTATATGAAGTAAAGGTTTCTGGTGACGGGAATTGTCAGGTTTGAGCAAATTTTCTAGCCTGATTCAGATTTTTTATCTTTTATCTACTCACTTCTTTTGCCTCTAGTTCCGTGCACTTTCAGATCAGATTTATAGATCTCCTGAGTACCACAAGCATGTGCGTAAAGAGGTTGTGAAACAGGTATTTTGAAATAATGGTAGATATTTTACTTGTGTCTTTAAATATAGAGTCTGTGTTCAATGTGTTTGTTTTTAGAATCTCAGCCACTTCATATTGGGCCATCTTTTGTTAAAAATAGAGTCTTTCTCTTTACTGACAAATGAGACTGCTGACGAACTACTATGGTGAACTTCTTTAACAAGCATTTGCACATATATTGTTTACTTGTGTCAGCCCAATATCACCATATGAAGCTTCAGTTAAACCAGAACAGCATATGGCAGCATCCTCTAGCATTTCCCTTTTGAGGATGCCCTCAGTCTTTTTTAATTCGGTTGATACCTTCCATGTTTAATTGTTCCCTTTTAAAAACATTTCGTGACCACTTTACTAAACTGTAGATTACAGAGGCTGCATAGATGCAAGCATTATTCCCACCTGTGCCCTCTAAATGCTTAGCAATGCTGCTTCTTTCTCTATCCATATAATCTTTGTATCAGTATATCCCCCAAGTATTCCTAGGTTTTGCATAATATTAAGCCTAACTGGTGTTCAGTAACTATACATGACCTTTTTTTTTTGGCAATTTCTTTTGCCTGTATCAATAGATTGTAACTGATATGAAACTGTTAGAAGTCTCCATTTGTGAGCTCTCATTACTCCTGTGTTTCTTTTCCAGCTCAAAGATAACCATGCTTTATATGAAGGTTATGTACCTATGAATTTCAAACGCTATTACAAGAAAATCGCCAAGTAGGGTATTCTACTTGAAGTTTTAATTTCTAGTGTATCTTGGATTATCTTTGCTTCTGAAATTTCCTTCATCATATATAATTTCAGATCTGGTGAATGGGGCGACCATGTTACACTACAAGCAGCAGCCGATAAAGTGAGTTCACTTAAATGCCAGTAATTTTTATTTCTGCAATGATTTTTAGCAATTTTTTTCTAAGACTAACCTTTGCCACATTTGCTCCAAATGCCCAGTTCAGTGACCTGCAAATGATATTCTTTATCTGTTGTTCTTTGCTTATGCCTCAACCAAGTGGTGAATGGGGGGATAGGAGTACTCATCTCTTTGGAGTACTCGTAATACACATGCTCTTAGTGCCATAGAGGATTTTCTGTCTTCTGGGAAATTCATACAAAATACCCATCTGCCTTCCAAGTTGTGTTTGAATATAATATAATATAATATAATATAGTACTGCAGTTATCCTGGGACTTTCTATCTTCAACGATTAAAAAAAAAATGCTTTCACATTTGAAGAGATCTTCCATATTGTGCAAAAACTTCAAATTGTATGGTTATGCTTCAGCGAAGTCTCAAGGATGAACTCTTTGACACCAAATTAATTAGAAAATCAGTCTTCGAATATAACGAGTATAGCAAATTTTGATATTTACTTTCTTTTTGAAGTAGTTTGATGGATTGATTTAAAACATGCTGTAACAGATTTTCATTTTGACAATGGAGTGTATTTGTAGTTCCATATGTCACAAAAAAGTGGTCATAATGTGGGGGAATAAATACTAGTTAATACTTTTCCAAGATACATTAGGTGAGCTATTAGAATTTAGCAGAAGATGATAGTTAGATGTGAAAGCCCATTGAAAAGGTGGATTCCTAGTAATGGGGATTAAATTAGTCAATCATGAAAAGTAAACACCCCCTACATGGTTTAGATCTGACTTCAGTTTGCAATTACTTAAGCTATTATATGTCTAATGTCTGCCTTCTGAGATAGTTAGGCTGCTAAACAAGTTAGTTGTTACAACGTTGAATGTCTTTCTTGTCCAACATCTTGAGCTTTAGACGATGTGGGCTGGTCCAATTAAACTTCTCTTTCATGATTCCAACATGGTGCAGTGATTTTTCTGAAAAAACAATACTCTTGTGTTATACTAAACCATGTACTGTCTCAAATCTAAATTTCCTTTTTCTAATATATTTTGTGTTCTTTGTTAAAAATATGTTTTTGCATTCAAAATACTGAAACAACTGATAATGTGCACAAACATTTGGAAGCTAATACTCATCTCTAGACCCTTCTCTTTCTATAAGTAGCTTGTCTTTGATGTCTTATTAGATATATGTGTACATTTCACGTTTGAAGATTTGGAGCAACAACTTTAATAATCGCTATATTGCAGTTTGCAGCAAAGATTTGCTTATTAACATCATTCAGAGATACTTGCTTTATTGAAATTGCTCCACAGCATCAGGCCCCTGCACGAGGTATAAAAAGTTGCACTTATAAATTAACTATTATTTTAAGTGATATTGGGTGTTTGCTTAATATTTTTTTTAGGATACTGGACACAACTTTGCGTTTATAGTACAGTATTAGAAAACACCATGATATAAACCTTGCTAACCGTTGGAAAATTATTAGGCAGCTAAATGCACTGATACTAATATAACGCCTGTAACGGGGTGTTTTGCATCATGAACTGTTTCACTTTGGTTTCCATATTTATGATGTCGAATGTAATACTGATGCTTCCTACTACACATGTGAGATCTTGTACTATGGTGATCCACTTGTACTAATTGGTTTATACATGTGTTGCAGAGCTTTGGCTGAGCTTTTGGTCTGAGGTGCATTACAATTCACTCTATGAACTACGAGGTTTGTATTGCTATCAAATAAGGCTTAAGCTTTCAATAATTGGTCAAGAGTCGAGATAGATCAATACATAATGAGATGATTAAGAAAGATAACTAGACATTAACTAGATTAGGAGAAAATAGATAATGGAGTGATGGATTTGTTAATTTTGGCATTTTAGAAACTTTTGTGTTGTGCAGATGCTCCGCCACAAGTCAAACCAAAGAAGAAACACTGGTTGTTCTAAGTGGTCAGAAGTATGTCTTGCTGGTATGCACATTTTTGAAGATTTGCAGAGGAATTCCCAGATCGCTGTAAATTATTTGTGGTTATAGTTATTCTCTGTGTTTTATCTCCTCATATCATGAAAAGGATGCACCCATTGATTTGTTCTTTTGATAATCAAACACTACATTGTAAAGAAATGCGTTTATGAAACGAGACTTTTGGGCCGTCACACAATCGATCCAAATTTTGGACATGGATCTATGGAGTGTTGAATTTTGTATCGAAAAAATCACCTCGGCACATCATTGTAAAAAATGTTGGAAACAATTAGGTATTGGTTTGTCATTATTAAACATGGAACACCATTAAAAATGCAATTCAAAGGTTGAACCATTTAAAGGGCGTTTACTTTCTATGTATACTAAATCATATATATAACTTGTAGAATGAAAACAATCACATCTTATTTGGTTGAATTTATATTCTAGCAGTAATCCAAGATTTATAAAATATTACCAGGTCTTGAGATATTCCTCATATGATATAAGAAAAGTATAACAATAAATTATTCGGATATAATCAATCCAATGTATTCATGGAAAGTGAAGTAGTAAACATCCTATTAATACATGAAATAATTACAAAAGTTCAAGGATCACTCAAAAAACAACACATAGATATAGTGAAATAACTATGATCTTAAATAGTTGTCAACTTAGTCGATAAATAAAAATAATTGAAATGAGAGGGTATGATTCGGCTTAAAGTTAATTGAGGTCGACGTACTTAATTTTATATTTACACCCAAGCACGGGTTACGAAAAGATATCGAAGATAATGTTAATTACGATGACATTAAGCTTTATTACGAAAAAAAAGCAAAGGACCTAAGAAAAACCCTGAAGGCATACATAAGCCATAAAATAGGGATCGAGCCTCATTAAAATCTCGATTTAGTGGAAAATACCAGTAGTGGAAAAAAAATACCCGTCTTTTACAACGGAAGCACAACCAAATAAAAGAAACAAACCAAGGACTCCCAAAGAGAATAATCGAACACTAAAACACGAACATGAGGCTCAGATCCCAGTACACCAAAAATCTGAAAAGTGTAGAAAAACCAAATATTTTATTTATGTGCAGAATTAACCAAAACACATTATAATATGTCCAAAACCAAGTATAGAGCAATAAAAAGACACAGACTCCCATTAAATCAAAATATATCAATATAACACCCACATGAGTTGTATCTCATGAAAGACCTTGAGTGGTAATACTTTAGTAAATAAATCTGTATCATTGAGTCTGTCCTTATATACTCTATAGCAATCTGTCCATTCTAAACTCTTTATTTTACAAATCAGGAACTTTATGTCAATATGTTTTGACTTAGTACAACTCATGTTGTTATTAGAATATTACACCGCAGAGTTATTATCACAATACAACTTAAGTGGTCTTTCTATATTTTCAACAATACGCAGCTCGGTGATAATATTTTGCAGTTATATCCCATAATTGGATGTCTCATAACAATACACAAATTCTATTGCCCCAGTACAAGGTGCCACAAGTGTCTGCTTAGCACTTATTCAGAAAATAGCTTCTCCAATCAATAGAAAATGTATCTCGAAGTGGATCTTATACTACATTGACATCCTTTGATCATAATCAGTATACTGTATGATTTTCTGATTGATATGATTTCCTATATACAAACATGTATTCCTTATATCTCTGTAAATACCTTATAATCCTTTTGTCTGTCTTTCAGTGATCTATACAAGGGTTACTTAAATATCTGCCCAACATAGCAATAATAAAAACTAGATTAGGTCTTATGCAGACCTGAGCATACATTATGCTTTCTATAGTCGAAGCATATGGAACATTTTGCATTTCTTGAACCTCAAGACCAGATTTATGACATAGACTTAAATTGAATTTGTCACCCCTTAGCGGGTATCTCTCAACTTGCAATTATATATTTAAAACCATTTTTAGTGGAAAATAGTATGTCATTGACATACAATACCAAGAAAACGCACTCACTCCTACTGACCTTATGATACACATAATCATCACATCAGTGTTTGCCTCAAACCTAAATGAGACACCCACAGAACTTGCAGTACCACTGACGAGAAACTTGCTTCAGCTCATAGATAGATTTCTTTAATTTGCAAACCATAGTTTTGTGTCTACCAACACAAAATTTTATGGTTGCAACATATAAATCATCTCAATAATGTCACCATTTAGAAATGTTATATTTATATCCATCTGATGTAACTCAAGATCAGAAGCTGCAACTAATGCCATAATTATCCTAAAAGAGTCTTTTGTAGAAATCAAATAGAAAGTCTCTTTAAAATCAATGCCTTACTTTTGAGTAAATCCATCCGTCACAAGGCGTACCTTATATCTTTCCACATTACCCATGAATCTTTGTTTTTTTTTATTATAAAAATATTTACAATTAATAGACAACGAACCTTTTGGTAATGTGACAGATTCACACTTGAGTGTCTTGCATTGGCTTATACTCTTTTTTCATGGTATTAATCCACTTTTGAGCATTGAACCATGCATAGCCTAATGAATGTTGATAGATCATTTTTCAATAGGCCATCATTGTCCTTACTTTAGGAAGAAATGCTACATAATTATCTGAAATATTTTTTCTTCTCTCTCTAGTGGATCTTCTTAATTGCATTAGTTCTTGAGGTTGTTGAGGCTGATCTTAAATTATTTGTATCAATATGAGGGTGAGAATTTTCGACATTATCCTATTGAGGTTCTGAATCTGCTTCTTCTTCAATGACAGAAACGAGTTCCTAAACATTGTGAAAAACACTAATAGGTGTCAAAATAAACTCCTACTCAAAAGTAATGTCTATAACCTTATACTTCCCCCCAAACTCAACATCCTTAAAGAATCTCATAGTTCTCGTCTCAAAATAAATCTTTTAGTGGGGTCATAAAACTTAAACCTCCTGAACTTTTTGTCATAACCAATAAAATAACTGCTAATAGTTTTGGAGTCCAATTTCTTTTCATTCGGCCAGAATGGCCTAGCCTCAAATGGATATCCCCAAATTTGAAAATGATTTAGAATAAGTTTTAGCCCAGTCCGAAGCTCATAAAGAGTTTTGGCAACTGCTTTAGTTGGTACCCTATTGAGAAGTTAAAAGATCTCAGAACATAACAAAGCAAGAATTGTACATTTCTTTGCACGAGAACTATGATATTTGGTACAATCTTTCTATTGTTGTCTAAGTTAGCAACAAAAGAAACAATCATCATTTCCTTATTGTTGTATCATTTCTTTTGTACTCAACATTTATCCTTTGCAACATTCTCAATAGGCTTTCCTTGGATGACATTTCCCTTACCTCTTGAGGCATTGGTTAGCCTGGAAATCTTAATTCTTTCATGCTTCATTTTTTTTCTTCTTGCACATAACACATAATGAACTTATAAAGAGTCCATTTGTCATTTTGACAATTATTGTTATAACTGTCCTTAAATTCATTGAATTGTGCAGGAAGAGATAACAATTAAATGCATGAGTAAGTCCTTAGTGATGTCAAACTTTAGTGTGCACTTATTTTGAAACAACGTGAGACATCAGCATGATGTAGTCTTTATATTTCCCTCGCCGCTAAACTTTAGTAAGATCAAACTTGCCAAACGCATACTTGTCTCTACCCTTTCGTTTTTTGTAAAATGTTCATCAATTGGGCAAGCTACTTTCTGGCCTTAGTGATTTCCTCAGATGTTGTGCCTCGAAATGCTTCTAGAATACTGCACTTAACGATCATCAAACTGATGCGACTTTATTGTTATCACTTCTCAAAGTTATTTCTTTAATCAGGAGAACTTGCACCCGTTAGAGAAGCAGATTGCTTGTGCCTTAGTACTTAGTCGAGATTCATGCAATCCAAAGTGATCAAAATTCTATGTTTCCAATCCTTATGACTTGAATAATAAATGTTGGTACAATGATAATATTGGCAGATGTTAAAATAGTAGACAACATAACCTACAGAGAAGCAAACAAAAAAATAAATGTCATTCTCACATTGAACTAGATAATCAATTATTAAATTCAAATAAGATGGCAACATCTCGAGGTACTAAGCACAACTTTAATATCAAGTCTTTGGACAGTAATATTAACTCGTAAGTGGTAACCTCTGTGTAGTTGTCAAATACTGACAATAAGATCACGTCAAGTAATATTATTCATTTGGTTATCATATTACTCACGTGAATAGCTTGATAATTGTCACACATTTACCACCACAAGTATATGTGTATTTCGGGCCATATATTAATCTTCATTTGGTTCGACTAATACCTGCATGAACATACACACACACAACTGTCCTAATATTCGCAATAAATAAATCTAAACAAGAGAGGTCACTTTGACGACTTCTTGCTTTAATAAATTTATTTTGAATACTAGTATATCTTATAGGAACATGAGATGTACCAAACAAATTCAAATCAAATAATTGAAACATATTTTTACACATAAGATATGTAAAGATCCTAAATTATTTTGGCCTGAACGACTATAAAATAGCCCAAAAATAAATGAGCCCAAGATATAAGCCTATAAATGACCTTTATATTAGAAATTATTTAGCTAAAAATTTAGAAATTGGTGGCCAAGAATAACCAAAATTGCCCATTTTTTAAAGACTCAAAATAAAGACTTTATGTATGACCCTTTTCAAAAAAAAAAAAAAAAAATTATTCCACAACAATGACTCCAAAAGCAAGCCAACGACTCAATTAAAAAATATTTCCAATCCAAAATAATTCAAAAATGACTTTGGTCCAACACATTTCAAGGTTGTTCTCTAAATCTGAAGGCCCCAAAATTAATGGTTTTATTTTCAGTCAAAAATTGCTTAAGTTGATGGGCTAAAAGGTTTTAAAATCGGCCCACACATCCCTTTATTTTCGTAGCCCAACTTGAGAAAGAAATAAAGGGGAAATGATGAACATTAAATCCCATGACATAGCCTAAGTCCATGGCCCAACAACCTTCCTTTGTCTCTTAGTCTCGACTCATATGAATAAAAGAAGTAAAAGAAAAAAAGCTATAAATATTAGGGCCCAAAAAATAAATTGTGTTGATGTCCCCAAAAAAAACAACAATACAAATTGCACAACTAAATTAACTAAAAAAATGTGGGTCAATTTATTTAAATGGCAACATTCAATTCCTTGGGTCCAAACAAAAATAAAACAACACATAATTCGCAGCCCATTCGAACTCAGCAGCAGCCCACACCTTAATTCCAGCCCCAAACCCATAGACTCAAAAAATTTAACCACTGCATCCGACGCGGATCTAGCCAAAACCCGCAAAGAGCAGACCTAAACCTCCGGATCGTTAATCCAGATCCAAGATTTAGATATTGGTGGCCCAAAATTAACCAAAATTGCCCATTTCTTTTTAAGAATCAAAATAAAGACTTTATGTGTAGCCCTTTTCAAGAGAAATATTACGCAACAATGAGCCCAGAAGCAAACCAACGACTTAATTAAAAAATATTTTCAGTCCAAAATAATTCAAAGAATGACTTTGGCCAACACATTTGAAGGTTGTGTTGCAAATTTGAAGGCCCAAGAATTAATGCTTTTATTTTAACTAAATTAACTAAAAAAGGTGGGTCAATTATTTAAAGGCAACATTCAGTTCGCTGGGTCCAAATGAAAATAAAACAACACATAATTCATAACCCACTCGAACTCAGCAGCTGCCCACACCTTAATTCCAGCCCTAAACCAGTAGACTAAAAAATATTAACCACTGGATCCGACATGGATCCAGCCCAAAAACCCGCAAAGAGCAGAACCCAGATCAACGACCTGGACAAAGAAGGAACTGCAGAGCAGTTACAGTGGCTCCCGGAGATGGCTGTTTCTCGCAAAACGCCCGTCCATTCGCTGCCAACCGCCACCGCCGTTCACCACTGATTCCTGATCGTCGACATAGCCGAAAAATTCAAACAATTCATGCCTGAAAAAAAAAAAGATAAAAAATTCCCTGAATTTTTTTTAAGAAATTTCTTAATTTAATCACAATTAACTAGGATTAATGATCTAAAACATCAAATATTAATTCCCCAACCAACAATCAAACTAAGACCGGACAATTTTCTGGAAAGGAAATGTGGCGACTCTTTGGGAATTTTTTAACGATAAGTAGATGTGCATTGACATAAAATGAAGAAAAAAAATAGCCGATTTGGACAGCCGATTTCGCAAAAAAAAAATTCTTCTTCAAGGAATCAACCAAAAACTTCGAATAACAATTATATCTACTAAGACCAAATCAATTTCTCATTTAGGATTAGAAGGAAGCCAAAGGCTAAAGTTTGAACCTTCTTTTCCGGAAATAATGCCGAAGAAATTCTAAGAAAGAATGGTGAATAGTTGATCCCTTTCGCATGATTCATCATGTTTGGCGCAAAATTCAACAACACTCCAGATGAAAATTCCAAACAAAAAATTGCACAGAAGGTGAGCAACTTTTGGGGCATAGAGTTTGAATCTAAAGCAGTGGGTTCACGCAATTCACTCAAAAAGGAAAAATAAGAGAATAATTGTGATCAGTTTTTCAAATTTGTTCATGAACCGTCAATTTTGAGATTGAATATTTGCCGTACAACTTGAGAACATGGATAGAAAATGAGCCCAAATCATTCGAAAAATGCCAACCAGAAGTTTCCAAGTTGCTCAAGCAAACATAAACATGATATGTATGTATAAAGGCCAAGAATATCCGAAACATGAATTACCATAATTCTTCTCTGATCTTAGAAAACCATACATAAATCTCACTCTGATACCACTTGTAGATCAATTTGGATCTACGATGATAGTCCGAGATTATAACGATAAACACAAATGCAGAAGCATACCTAAATTCGTGAAGAATCTTTAGTGAATCGTTCGTGAAATAGTTATAGCCTTCCAAACGATCAATTACGCTCGTAGAATTATTCTGTTTGAGAGAATACAAAATGTAGATACTGTAACTTCTTTTGGTCCCTCAACAAATTGAAAAGCTTAATGGTTTCTGCACTTTAAACCCATGATTTAATTAATATTCTTTAGGCCTATAAATTTAAACCTTCATTGATCACTTTAATCGGATCTCTCAAAGATAGCCATACACATTTAATTTAATATCTGCTAACCCAATATAAATTTTCCAACAGGGAAAGCGAGCTAAAAGACCTGTGCCAACTGCTAACTAGCGCCAAGTGTTGGAAGAAAAAAGCAAGAGGTCGTCCAAGATAGACTGATAGCAAGGCAAAGCTTGATGTCGAGAGGGAGATCCATGATTCGAATAACTTGTAGCCACTGACCAAGTGCTCAATGGGATGCTCATGAAAAAGAGGTGAGCAGGCAGCTGTGGGACACGTAATTGACATTGGACAAAGAGCAGTCGATTGTAGCTTTAGGAAAAAAGATGTTGATGTAACACGTCAAAATTGGAGTCAATTTGCCATAATATCCGCCACTATTCCCCAAAAATGTACGAGACACGCAGGGTGAGGGCTTTCTTCCATGGCACAATAGATGAGCCACTTTCCAGAAGACGAACAACATAAGTGGAAGCCTCAATCCAAAGACGATGCTATGAGAAATATCGATTGCAGTAATGGAGAGCCTAATAGAAGAAAAGAAATTGGAAATCCAGTTGATGGAAAACCAAAAGCCATGAGCACTTTGAAAATGATCGTGTGAAAAGCTTTCTGAATGTCAATTTTACAAGCCATAGTTTAAGCCATGGCACGGACATTTCAGTTGAGAAGTAATTTTCAATTCTTGATAGTCAAAAGATTAATCATGTATCTATCTATTCATGTATAATCTGTCAAGAGTCATGTTTTTATTTAATGTTGATTCATGCATTTACTAGCTAGATTCATGTTTAGAGTTATCTATAAATACCTATGTAATACAAATCATTTGATATCAAGCCAACATATATATTCAAAATATATTCCCTGCATTCAAAATACCAAAGTGTCGCAACACCATTCTCGCTTGTCGTACCCATCAAATTTTTGTATCAGAGCCTTGTTATTCAACATGGCATCAAAAATTTCCATGTTTTCTTAACCCAAATCAAGTACCGATATTCAAAGACGAGCACTTCAATTATTGGAACAACCAAATAGAATATATTTTTGTCTCAAAATCTATGAGATACTATGGAAGATGGTTTTTCGAAACCACCACAACAACAAATAATGGTGAAGCATGAAGCCAAGTTCAACAAAACAACTATAAAAAACGTGAAGAGAGCTGCAAGTGCCCTTAGATTCATTCAACAAGGGTTGGGTAAATCCATATATCCAAGGATTCATGGTATCAAACGAGCCAAAGAATCTTGAAAAATATTGAAGGAGGAATTTCGTGGCAGCAACATGGTAACTTCTATCAAACTACTCAAGAGATAATATATTCAATTTTATCCTGGAAATGCCCAAGTTAACAAGAGATATTCAATTTTGTCCTGGAAATGCTTGTAATTTCATATCATATCACCCATCTAACTCCCCAAATTACATCTTGTCACATCTAACTCCTTAGGCTGGTTCTTCCCTGGGCTGTTTTATCATAAACTTATGAATCTCACCTTTTAAGTATTCCAAAAGTACGTAAGTACATCTTGTCTTAACTTGTCCAATTAGTATTACACTTTGTATGTATAAAGGTTTAGACATTTGAGCAACTCGTGAACTCTACGGGGGCGTTTACTTTTGAGGATTACCTTAGATAGATAAAAAAAATATTATAGATTAATCCATTGTTTACTTTGAAGAATTGGAGTTTTGGGCTATCCTAAGGTCCGTGATAACTCCTATCGAAGTTGCCGAAATCGTGAATCAAATTAGAAGTCTTGGAGAAGTAATTGAAAAGAAAAAATTTGTTCAAAAAGTCTTTTGGAGTCTTCCACCAAAATATGATTACATTGTGGCCGTCATCAAAGAATCTAAGGATTTATCAACATATGCATTGCATGATCTCACATGTTCTCTTCAAGTGCATAAAGAAAGAATTGACAAGTCTTCAAATCAGCCTTTGTAGCAAGCATTTGGGTCAATCAATTTATTGAACTCAAATTCTAAACTAAAACAAAACAAAGGGCATTTTCAAAAAGACAGAGGGGAAACATCTCAAAATAAGGCCGAATCATTCAATAACTGGATCATTACAAGGAAAATATGGTAATCAAGGAAATATTCAATCAAGGAATTTTGGTCCTTATTGCAAAATTTGCAAGAAAACTAATCATAACACAAATGATTGTTATTTTAAATGGAAAAAATGCAGGAATCTAAATCATTTGCAGATGTGTTGTTATCATTAAAGGAATGAAGAGAAGAAAAATGAAGCACATTTTTCAAAAGATAAAGATGAACAACTTTTCTCTTGTATGACTGCCCAATATCTTTCAATTAATTCATTAATTTATGTTTAATTAATCAAGTAGTCAATTACGACTTAGTTAATTAATTAATCAATCATATATTCCTAATTTTAATAGAGGCAAAAAAGTCATATAACATCTTATCTATAAAATAATCTAGGTTACCAAACACCTCACTTGTTTTATCCCGATTTCTAACTTATCTACCAAACAACAAACATAAAAGCTTATTTTGATCAATATCTTGATTTTTATTTTGATTTCTATCACAATTTTCTTATATTACCATATCTGGTCAAGACTACCAAACACCCCCTAGAGTTCTGATAACTGAGTTTTGGCCTAACTTTTAGAGTTTTGAATTCTAAAATTATGACTTCTAAAGGACTGTGCTCAGAGCTAAGTAGTTTTAACAAGCAGATTCAATTATGATTTCAATGCACAATATATCTGACAATTCTGATAAATGAGACCAGAATTGACTTCTGCACACACATAACTATCATACAAGACATCAAGTGTACACAAATAAAGAATATCTTAGCTATTTATCTAAGATGTTTAATAAAAAATTAACTGCAAACTTTATTGTTGCGATATGGAGCCTGATATTTTTTATCTGGCCCAATCCTGTATTTTCTAGCCCAACTCTATATCTTATTTTAGGTCTATAAATACTCATATGTGTATCTGTATTAGTAACACAGTGAATAAGAAAACCCTAGCCCCCGTAGACGTAGCCAAATTGGTGAACCACGTAAATCTGTGTGTTCTTTATTTTTCGCACTTATTCTTTGATTGTGTGTGAGTGTTCGAATTCCCAACAATCTGCTCTTGAGCAAGCTCGTGCTTACATTGTGTGTGTGTGTGTGTGTTTTTTTTCTCGAGCTGCAACTGAATGGGGGAGATCTTATTAGGTGCGAAATGGAAGATATCATGTTGGAAATGGATCGGATTTTGAGACCAGAAGGAGGTTTGATCATTCGAGATGATGTGGATGTGTTGTCGAAGGTGAAGAAGACTGGAGACGCGTTGAGTTGGGATAGTCGTATTGTGGATCATGAAGATGGGCCATTAGAGAGAGAGAGAAACTGCTCTTTGCAGTCAAGCTGTATTGGACAGCGCCAGCTTCTGCGGATGAACTTTGATTATTTACAACAAAAAGAAAATTGTTCAGTTTTCGCTTGCTCTCTCATCAATTTCAACTGCCTATATTGTCAATTGTTTTAAAATTTGGTGTCGGATTTTGTTCTTTGGTTAGGAAATCATAGTGATAAAAATATATGTACAAGTCAGGTTGCGCGTGGTGCACACATTACATTAATGATATGTTGTACTTTTAATCTGTAGTGATCTCTTCAAAACTCACGTATATCAAGCTAAACTAAATAAATAAGCAGATTATAGATAATTTTCTTGTATAAGTTTGATCTAGAATACTGACCTACGATTTTAATGTTAAATAGTTATATTGATAGGAATTTAAATAACACAAACGGTGAAATCTTAAAGTAATTGTATAATCATTCTGTAAATTTTCATATAATGACACAGACTATAAGAAAGAAAAAAAACTAAAATTCATGATTCACACAGATTAATATTTGCAATATTTTGAGTTTGAGTTTTGAGGTTTTGTTATGAACAAAAGTGTGGTCTACCATGGCTATAAGTATCAAATAAGTCTTTTTCTCTATAACACACACACTTCTTGACTTCTTAACATCATCTAATAATATGCAGCAGAAAATATATCAAAAATATGAATCTAGATCTATAATTATATTATGTGAAAAACACACACTCCACACAATGGATAGAATACCTGTTGCATCATAAGCGTACAACGTTTAAATCTTTCATTGATTTAAATTATAAAAATATGAGTGCGCTGGAAATGCGAGGGTGCTTAGGGGTCGAATAGCCCATTCTATTTCAGGCCCAATTTCACACTTGAATTGCTCGCATGTTGGGATACTTTTTTCCCTTTGGTTGTGTTTCTTTTTTAAAAACTTTCTAGAAAAATTCCTCCAATTTTCATCAACAATATCATATTTCCTTAAGGGTTCGTTTGGTATCACGAAATTGGAATTGAATTGGAATTGTAATTTTACAGAATAGAATTTGAAGTTATAGAATTCTAATTCAATTTCAAATCCTTTGCTTGGTAAAATTAAATAATTGATATAGAATTGTATTGTAATTCTAAAACTTTTGTTTGGTAAGTCAAAAAAAGTAACCAAAATTTGACATTAACTTTTAATTGAATAATTTATTTTATTTTATATTTATATACGTTATGTATCATTCAGAGTATTTTTATGTGTGTGTATGTGTGTATTTTTCATTTATTTTATAAATCTGGTACTAAACAACTCCATTGTACCAAACACACCATTCCATTACATAATTTGTTTGATATAATCCAAATATATATTCGTAGGTTGATCAACATACGGTTAGTTCAATAGAAAGACATGTGTTTAAGAGAGATAGAAAGAGAGAGAGGGTGTGTGTGTGTGTGAGAGAGACAAAGAGACATGTGTGTGTGTGAGACAGAGAGAGAGGTGTGTGTGTGAGAAAGAGAGATAGAGAAAAAAAAGTGTGAGAGAGAGATGGTGTGTGTGTGTGTGTGAGAGAGAGAGGATGTGTGTGTGTGAGAGAGAAAGGGTGTGTGAATGTGTGAAAGAGGGGGATATGTGTGAGAGAGAGAGAAAAAGAGAGAGAGACATCTGTGTAAGAGAGATAGAAATAGAGAGTGTGTGTGTGAGAGCGAGAGAAAGAGAGAGTGTGTATGTTAAAGAGAGAGAGGGGAGTGTTTGTGTTACGAGAGAGAGGTGGCGTGTGTTTGTGTGTGAGAGAGAGGGAGAAGAGGGCGTGAGAGAAAGAGAAAATGTGAGTGTGTGTGAGAAAGCACACATTAGGGATATTGAATTCTAAAATTTACTTTAGTTATGGAATTCAAATTGTGGAATTGTAAGATTTGAAATTAGAATTCAATTCCAAATCTGAATATTTTTATTGTAGCAAACAATGGATTTGGAATTCCAATTATATAATACGAAACGGAGCCTTATAGAAATTATGGAACTAGTCTTTCTCATTTCTGAGATCAAATCCTGCCAAAATAATCAATCAAAATGGATAGGTTGGAACTAAATCATGCCACTCCATCAAAACCAAGATTTAAATAATAGGGTTAAAAACATGCACTCAAAATGAGTATTCAAGGGCATAAACTTTGCCACAAATCGATGAAGTACATTAGTTACACTCCACTATTGTACAATAAAATAGTTACAGCCAAACTAATACAAACATCAGTAAAGTATATTACAAACACCAAAGTAATCAACTGATAGGATACGCAACCCAATCCCCTGCAAGTCCCGCCCGTTTCGCAAGACTGGCCCAATGATAACGCGGCCCAGCCCACAAACCTTTTGTTCGGCATAACCAGGTCGGCACAACCAGTTCGGTGCCGACCAGCTCAATAACTAAGGGAATTCGGATTACTAAGGAGCTCGGCACTAAGGAGGGCAGCAGTTCGGCCACGATAACCCACTATCTCC
>JAYDZE010072841.1:12448-25170 GCA_034509125.1 Monilaria moniliformis | reverse complement strand
TATTATATTTTAATATTATAATTTTTTTAATAGATAGTGAAAAGTTTGAAGACTATGAGTTCGAAGTGAATTATGAAGTTGAAACTTCAAAGATTATCGATGTAAAAAAATAATGTAATTAAAGTATATAGAGTTTAGATTCATTTATGAGACTCTTTGATTCTATGAGGCAAAACTAATTTTGAACAATTTATCGTTAATTTTATTTTATGTAAACTTTGACTTTTTTAGTAGGGCTAGTGGTCACTAATATCACAAACTATGGTCGAATTCTGGATTTTCCTATGAACTTCAAACTTGATCGTAAACGACATCGTTTTGGCAAATCAGAATGTCTACTGGACAAAAACTACTTCGTTTTGGTCAAATTAAAAACTTTTAAAAAAATAAAACTAATTTTCGTGTCTCTCTCCCTAAACGACGAAGTCCTCTTCCCTTTCTTTCTCATATGCCATCGTCGTTGCTCCTTCTCTTCCCTGGCAAAGCTATCGTCACTCCGATGACGCTGCCACCATCGCCACATGCTCCTTCTCTTGTCCCATGTCTTTGTCTCTGTCTGTTTCGCTTAACACAAAAAACTACCCATATACTCACAGAAACTCCCTAATTGATTCATCCCAAAAATCGCAGACTGTATTTTGATAGATCAGTAATCAATTCATCCCACAAAATTGTAGATTGTAGAATGAGGGGCCTGGCGGATGTGCGAGGATGAGCGGCACATCGGACTTTACGAGGACGAGCAGTGTGTGATGGGTTTAGGTAGGGAGGCGGAAGACTGCATGAGGGTGAGCGGTGCGGCCAAGTAGCGCGGTAGATAAGCGAAGTGGGCGCTCAGGCAGCACGACAGAGAATGAGGGAGGCACGCGACTAAGGTTAATGGAGGAAAGCGGTGGACTGCGTGAGGATAAGTGACCGTGGCATGACATAAGGGGGAGGCGGAGAGGCCTAAGGGAGACGGTGGTGCGGGAATAGATGGAGGGTGGAAGAGAGATGGCTAGGGTTCGTGTATGATATTTTGTTCTTATTTTTTTCTTTTATTTTCTTATTTTATTCCAGTTTTTGTCATGTCATGCCACGTAATATCCATATAGGTAGTAATTAGGGCACATCATAATCGCTTAAGGCCACGTAAAAATCAATTTTACCGGAATCGATTATCGTGGGAAATTCCAAATAACAACAAAGTTCATGATATTTACGACCAAGTTTTAAGTTCATGAAAAAATTCAAAATTCACCATAATTCGTGATATTAGCAATCAATAACCCTTTTTAGAATCTTTTACACTTTGAATTTCATGCTTATCATATGATTTATATATTTAATTTTTGTATACATTTATATATTATAAATATAGAATTCTTAAGAATAAAAAATACATAAATTATTTTTTATCGTTTGCTTATAGCCTGATGAGCACGTTGGGCTAGCTCGAAACCCAAATGTTTAGGGTTAGGTTTGGAAATTTCTAACCCGATAAAATTCCAACCAGATTAGCCCGCACCCGATTAACCCGTAAGCCGAATAGGGTTGACCCGAAACTCGATGGGCTGACCCGATTGACATCTCTATAATGATCCTTGTACGTGCTGACTAAAAAGTATCGATCATTCGATCTCATGTAGTCATTGCAATGAAGTGTTTTTAGTATATTATGTAGAGAATGAGTGAATCGATGTGGATTTATTATTTCGGCAAAAGAATTCCGACAAAGAAAAAAGAACTTGTGTTTTAATCTTATTTATTTATTTATTTATTTATTTATTTATTTATTTATTATGTGAGTTGTATTTCCAGTTGTAATTGGAAAGATGATTAGTGTTGTAAAACGTGGAGACTGAAAAGATTTGTTTGAACTATGTTAAGCTGTAACATCGTTTGAGATATTTTTTAACTTTTTTGCCTGTTTTGTTTGGACAAAAGTGTCCCAACCCATGCGAGTGCATTTTAGTTAATTTGTTCAGCCGTCAGTTTTTGTAGTTATTAATCAACTGACATCTGTTGTAGAGATCGTGTGGAGTTATTTATTATAAAATATATTCTCTTTCTTCACTGTATGTATTCCTTCGCCATTTTAGTATTTGTCGGCTATTTTTTTCCTTTTTCTTCTTTCTTTCTACCCTTGCCTTCGTCATAATTGGTTTGTAAGTTTGAAGAACAAATAATTTGATAAAAACAAGAAAGAATATGGGTCCAAAACATGCAAAACCAAAGACATGGAATTCCTCGCCAATGAACACTGAAAAATCAAAATCATTCTCTTCATCATCTTAAATCCAGAATCAATTTTCATCGATGAAGATGAAGATAACTGGGTAATTCTACCACCGAATGTGAAGCAATTCAAACCAATACTTGAATATGGTGTATATATATTTTTTTGTCAACTTTTAGGGTTTATTTCAAATGAAGTATCATAACTATGAATTTATTTTCAAGGGCAATTGGTCGCTAATATCATGAATTTTGACCGAATTTTGGATCTTCCCACGAACTTAAAACTTGGTCGCAAAAATCATGAACTTTGCCGTTGTTTGAGATTTATCACAATCCTCCAAATCGTAACTGACGTGGCAAACTTAAAGCTAAAGTTGTATTTAATGTAACAAAACGACGTCTTTTTTTATTTTATCATAACAAAGTTGTTAAACACAAACTTTGGTCGTGTTTGGGATTTCCCACAATTGATGATTCCGGTGAAATCAATTCCTACGTGGCTTGTCAAAATGTCTACTGAACCAAAACAACGTTGTTTTGGCTAGTCGGAATGCCTATTGGACCAAAACAACGTCGTTTTGGTCCACCCCATGAATTCAAAATTAATAATTTTTTATTTTCATATTTTAATTTTTTATATCCTCATTCTCTCATCTCCCCAACCCCCTCTCCATCGCCGGCCACCAGCCACCGCTGACCGCAGGATCCAGCCAACAGAAACCACAATCCCGTATGTATCAATCCGCCTCGAATCCCACCATCCACCGTTGCATCTGCCTCAGGTGCAACAACGTCACAACCGATGTTGCAGATGGGCTTGTGCTTGCAGGCACTAGGAGATATGCCGACATAGCGATCAACATTCGATGCAGTAGATTTGAGAAGACGAAGAGATATAGAGAGAGAGAAAAAGAGAGACACATCTTTTGCTTTTTCTTTTTCTTTTTGATTTTGACTTCCAATTTTATTTTTGTCTATTAATTTTGTTTTTATCCATGTCATGCCACATAATGTCAACGTAAGGAGTAATTAAGACACGCAGATAATCTAACAAGCCACGTCACAATCGATTTCACCGGAATCGTCAAATGTGGGAACTCCAAACAACGACAAAGTTCATTATTTTTACGACCAAGTTTTACGTTCGTGGGAAAATTCGGAATTCGACCATAGTTCATGATATTAGCGACTAACAGCCATATTTTCAAATAGGTACCTCAAATATGAATTTTTTGGTTCCAATAGCATGAATTAAAAATTGGATAAATATTCTTGTGAAAAATTGGACTACATGTGTGATTTTGTATTAAATTAGGAAAAATCTATATTAGATGGGGGGAAATTTTTGTTTACATTGGGGGAAACTCTTGATTATTTGAAATATTCAATGGTCCTAGAAATGATTTTATTTTAATGAACTTCATATTGACGGGCTTGATTTAGTGCCGTGTTATTACATACTTTATATTTTTGTGCTTACAGATTATGCGTGTGATGTGTGTATATATATATCTATGTATATCATTGCTTTATTTTTTCTGAATAACAGGGTAAGCCCGAAATGTTTACAATTCCATTCCACCACAGTGATTTGTTTCATGTTGACTGCTATTTATGTGGGAAGTTGAATTACTTTGGACGAATGCCTCGTACAATCATTAAATTTGCTAGAATTGTCTTCAATTTTGCCTGCTTTCGGTCACAAGTGGTCCACCATTTGTGAGTTTTGGTACACTAACCCAGAAAATAGACTTCAATGCGTAGGCATTGCAGTGGGTCACCCTCTACAACCGCTTCTGGACGATCCTCATATGGAGCGATTTCTGCTGATGGTTTAAGGTTGACATAAGCTTATTCACGTGTATATGATAAATGTGACCGAGAATGAAAGTTGAAAGAGGATCAACGACAATATATGGCTGATTTTTACACCGTCAAATCATCGTGAGTTGTTATAGAATAGATTGATGAGCCTGATATCGGTTTGCAGAAACCAAAACCTCAAAAGAAGCCAAAGAAAAAAAAAACAAAACCAGTCTTAATTGGTTGGTACGACAAAGATGATAGGTTTAAAGAATTTTCTGCAAAAGAGTTTTGAGAAAGACATATAAAATGGGAAGAACGAACATGCTTAGTCTCTGTCCGATGATGTTGCTTCAAATTTATTGTCCAAATTCAATGAGGCTGGTGGGAAGATCATTGTCCCACAAGTACTGGAAGGAGGAGATGCGGAAAACCATCAACCTGAATGTCAAAATGTTACATAGGTAACAATTTTTTTTAGATTTGAGGCTTTGAGCTTCATTTGTGCATATGGAATGCAATTTGTACATGAAATTTTATTTTACATTTGTTTGGGTACCTCATAGGGGATTTGTTATTTGTTTGTGTACCTAAAATGTGTTGGTTATGCTTGCATACTTGAAATGATATTTTACATTTGTAGGGGTACTTGAAATGGGATTTGTTATTTGTTTGTGTACCTATAATGTGATTTATTTACTTCTTTGATTTTGTAATGTTCTTACAATGTTTATCTGAAATGAAATATAATATTTGAATGAGTATCTGCATTATCATTTACTTTGTTTTTTGGTTACATAAGCAGAGCAATGCACAAGTTTAACATGAGGCAAGTCAAGATCACTTAGTAGAATCTAAAGCCAATGGATGGTCTAATCAAAGAATAAGAGATAAAGGTAAATTAGTAACATAGGAAGATGTGCACTAGCGAAGTTTCGAAGATTTTGGTGGTGAGCCAACTGAAATTCGACAATGTGATCAAGCAGTGGAACATGAAAGTGGAGGCTTGGATGAAAAAAAAGAGATAAGGGTAAACGTAAAGTAGTTAAAGAGGTCGAGGTATACAAACCAACATTCAATGATTTTGATGCCGAGTGCTCTACCACTGCTGAGGTTTTTGCAGAGTTTGGTCTTGGAAAAGAATGTCCTCTGTATAGCGAGGATTCAACTGGTGATAAAGAAGTTGGTCATGTCATAAGTTTGGTACACATATGTTGCGATGAACAGTTGTTCACAACTTACTTCGACAACTTGTGCCATCATCAGGATCTTGGTCCGAGAGATATTCCACAATCAGTGCTGGAGAAGCAGCGAGTTGTGCCACAACACAGACTGCTCTTCAAGAAAACGCTGAATCATTAAAAGCAAATGTGACTAATACTTATGTTTGATGTCGGAAAAACACAATTGTATTGGCGAATGGCAACATAAGGTTGAGGTCCAAATGCCACAGTTTGAACTGCAAATGACTTGTATATCTACGCAAGATCGAGGCATATAACCTAATCGACTATGTTCCGACCTCATTGCAAACAGACCATAAATAGACTTGCTCAGAGATTCAAAAAAATGGATGGATCACATCCAAATGGTTAGCCCAACTGTATACGGAGAATATAAAAGCGAACTCGAACATACTATTGCAGTTAATGAGGCAATGCATAAATGAGGACTTCAGGTCAAGGCTGAGTCGGATGAAGGCCTATCATGCTCGATGCGAAGCACTCAAAAGCATACTCGAAAGAACATGAGATCAAAAAAGAAACTAATTTCTTGCAAGTAAGAACTTCTCAAGACTTATCTGAATCAACTGTGGACATCCTTTATGGGAATTACGGAAAGGAATTTAGTAAATGACCTAGGTTACTTTGATTTTACTGCTACTTAGGTCCGTTGAAGAAATGATGGAAAGAGCATTGTATACCCGTTGTTTTCCTAGATGCATGTTTCTTAAGATGGATATACAAGATGCCCTTGTTCACGACTATCGGTGTAGACTGGAACAATGGGTTGTGGCTCATTGCTTAGGTTGTGGTTGAGTGTGAGACTAATTTGCAATGAAGTGGTATCCGGTAGATCAATTTATATCAGTATGGAGTCCCTCAGGTGTTAAATAGAAGAATTGTTTTTTACTCAAGATGGTTAGTTTGTTGTGAACTTGAGATCCAAGACATGCTCATATAGGATGTTGTAAGTTTGGAGGATTTCAAACGTGCATGTTATTTCTTGCATTCTAAAGTGTGATCACCAAGTAATGGGTATGTTCCTGAGTATTACTCGAGGGAAAGACTGGTGAGGCTATACGACAACATGTTGTACCCCATTAATGGGATCAAATATTGGCCTCAAAGTTCAGAGGTTGTATTCGAACTCCAGCCACAGTGCATGAAGAGGCAACATGGTAAACCGAAGAAGATAAGGACTGAGCAGCATGAGGTGAGAGTTCACGAGGACGACGTACGAAGGAACCATGGTTTTGTCAAGTGCCATGGGTATGGCGGATAATGGCACAATATCCGAACATGCCAAAATGACCCAAAAGAACCGACTATTGAACAGATCGAATAAGCCACTGAAGAGACTCATCCATCACAAGAGGTCTGTGACACCTTCATTGAGATTATACATTACTTTGGATACGTAAAATGTTATTTTGGTTTATGCTTGTGTCATGCGAGAGGTACCTAAAATGATATTACACATTAATTTGGATACTTAGAATGTTTTTTTAATCTGTTTGAGTGGTCGTTCTAGCAAAACTTGAGTTGAGACTCGAATGTTAAATTAAAGTGTTTAACAAATTGATTAGTAGATGAAATCAAATTCCTAGAATGCTTGTGTTTATTAAGTCTTTTTCTTTAGTTTAGTTTTCTTTATTTGTTTTTAATTCTTTGTTTCAAATCCAAAATTCTTCCTTTTCGTTTGATTTAAATAGTATAAGTTGGTTGAGATCATTATACTAAGAATTATATATTAGTCTCTTTGGATACGATACACTTTCTTGCTATATTCTATGCTATAATTGCACCATCCTCTTGCGGTATAATTTTAGTTAAATAAATAGTCGGTTAAGTTTTCGGTGCCGTTGCGGGGGACTAGTGCTTTAATTTCTAATATTGTGATAAGATCAATAGTACTACTCTACATATCTTTCTTTTTAGTTTATTTTCTTTCACCTTTGTAGTTCTCACATAGCCTTGTGTTAATAGACATTGTATGCAAACCCGTTCTAAAAAACAACCTTTAGAGTCATTTGATTAGGTAGTTGAACTCTCTGCTCGTTGAAAGATCGCACGCAAATTAAAGATGGCTCTCACACCCGACCAACTTGTTCAACAACTCCAACAACAGTTACAACTTGTGCAACAACAACTCAAAAACCAAGAAGCTGCAAGGCAACAAGCAGAAGGGACACCCATTAGAGAGATGTTCACACATGCACCAATTCATGAAGCACTCGTAGACCAAGAATTGAAGCCAACAACTTTGAACTCAAGTAAGCCCTTATCTCAATGGTGGAGCAAAATCGATATGAAGGAAGAGTCTCTAAAAATCCCAATGTGCACCTTGTACAATTTCAGAAGATAATTAACACAGTAAAGGTGAATGGAGTTGCCGATAATACTATTAGGAATGAGACTATTTCCATTCTTCCTAAGGGACAAAGCCAAGCAGTGGTATCAAACTTTAGCACCCGGATCTTACACACAAGTTCTTGAATAAATTCTTTCCACGGGAGTAATGTTGAAACTAAAAGCCGAAATCACCCAATTCCAACAAAAAGATCAAGAATCTCTATATGATGCTTGGGAAAGATTGAAAGAGTTTTTAAGTAAGTGCCCAAATCATGGATTTGGAGAAGACCATCAAGTATGCATATTTTACCATGGATGCAGCCTAGAGGTGAAAATGTTGTTAGATGTTGCAGCAGGAGGTTCACTCTTAAACAAGGGACGTAAGATGGCTATTCGAGTTATTGAAGACATGGCTACCAATAGTTATGAATGGTCAAGGGAAAGGCACGTACAGATCATGAAGAAAGTAGTTGCAACTTAGGAAACTGATTCAATGAGCTTAATTGTGGCTCAACTTGGTGCTCTAAACATAAAGTTTGAGAATTTGTCTCAAGCAAAGATAGAGCCGAGCAATCAACTACAACATGCAATAAAAGAAGTGAGCTACATGAATCAAGAAGGACGATCAAGGAATTAGAATGGTTACTGCCCCAACCAAGTAGAAAATCAGTATTATCAGGGTAATCGTTCTCAGCCTAACGTGCCTTATGCAAATCCCAAAAATACTATGCAACCTATACCCGGATTCACGGTAACGAATGGTGTGATTAATGAAACCAAGAAGCGAATGATGGAAGAGGTGTTGATGAACTTCATAAAAAGGACAGAAAAGTACATGGGAGATTTCGATGACTGTTTTGTTAACTTGGAAACTACTGTGGGTGCCATAGGAACTCAAATGAAAATGATGGACACTCAACTCAGACAAGTAGCAATAGGTAACCAACACCAACAAGGCCAATGCCCGAGTCAGCCTATAATCAATCAGAAGGAGCATGGAAAGGCTGTATAAACTAGAGACATCAAGCTAATGGCGTTAAACCAACGCTTATTGGGAGGCAACCCAACGTATTGGTATTTTCTTTCAATATTTTAGTTTTAATATTCTCTTTTTTCCGCCTTTCTCTGATTAAGAAAAAAAATGTGGCATCAAACAGACCATTTGTGAGCCTTAGCCTCACAAACGGCCCGTTGTGGAGCCTCAAGGCCGAAAAAAAACATATTAGCACATAGAACGTTTGCGAGTCTTGGCTCACAAATGGACCGTGTGTCGTCTCGGGTACGGCGGAAACCTATAGTTTAAAAGACAATTTCTTCCCTCTTTTCCCTCGCACTTTTAGAATTTCCCTTACACATATACTCAAGTTGGAGAAAAGTTGTGCCCATTTTTTTCATATTTTCTCACCAAATTACACCCATTCACTCACATAATCCACATATTCATCTTCAAATTCCTTCCAATATCACCAAGAGAGCATCATACTCTTTGTGGAAGCACATCAAATATTGCACTTCATTCAACATCAAAATGTATCTCTAATACAATGCCAAGATGTTGTCAAAGGCTTCCTGCAAATCTAAATAATCCTCCTCACTTTGGAATGATACTTCATGACTGAAAACACAAAGAAACATGGAACAAGCTTGTGCAACTTGATTTTCCATCCCTCTTGATACCCCCACGATGGAGTATTGGAAGTAGTGGGGATATTGGATAACTTTTGTGCAATCTATGCCCATGGAGTACTCACCACCATTTTCGAGGTCAATGGCCATCTTATAGGCGCATGAAGCTCGAGTTCTTAAGCACATTAAAGGTGAACAAGACGAGAGCACTGACACAAGTTTTAGGGATCGAGAATAGACTCGACAACCAAGACTTCGAACTCTACTTTGAGGAGGTGAATGATATATTTGAGTGTCCGGGGAGAGATTACTTCTAGTCAGACGACTACAACCGAGATCAATTTTGGAACATGATCACACTACCTCCAACCAGGTTCGCGCCATATGATCTGTCGTCCTCCAAGTCCACTTCCATTCGAAACCCCGTGTTGCGGTACCTCCAAGGAGCATCTGCAAATCTTCATTTTGCACATTATGGTAGTGGCGGTGTGCAAACCGCCAAATTATTTCTACTTTGGAGCCTCCCCAAAGGTCGAACCATCAACGTAGGTGCTTTTATGATACTAGACTTTGAGAGGACGATGACCAAGAGACGAGGAACATTATATTGTAGAGGTATCATTACTATAATTGTCAAGCACTATGGAGTAGACTTCTCGGAGTGGGTGATGGAGGCTGGTGAAACTTTTTAAATGCCCAAGTCTTGAAGAGTATGAAATTTTTGAGGATGGATAGTGAACGCAAAGGATTCTTCATCCAAAAGACGGGGGTTCACTTTCTCTTGCCTAATCCAAGCTTCATAGTGGTGGCCGGATGAGAGATGCGCTATAACTGGAAAATGAATGAAGTAACCCATCGCCAAGCCATTGAAGCCGCCTCAGTGGCGTTGCCTTGAAATAACAAGTACCAAGCGGTATAAGAAGCCCCAGAGGAGATACCCGAGCTTACCCAGTGCACAAGCACAAGAGGCCCTTGCACAAGAAGATGCCCATGATGCAGCTGGACCATCCCGTCGACAATATCGTAGAAGGCCAAGGCAAAAAACTCAAGAGGAGCAATATGAGTCAATGAGATATTGTTTTAATGGCATGAGAAATATAATTGAAACGTTGGAGACAACGATCAACACTCGTTTCGACACTGTTGATGGACGCTTCGACACCATAGATGCCAATATGGCGATGATGCTCCAAATGATGCAAAAATGGAATCCATACGCCTCCGCTGCCTCAAGAGTAGTGGTTAGTGACTCTAAATATTCACCATTTTCCCAAACTTAGCCCTCACGTGACTTTGCATAAGTTTGAGGGGGTTTACTTTGGTGAATTTTAGACTTTTCTTTTGTCTTTTGCTTTTTTTCTTTGTTTTCGTTTGTTTTCCTTTGTTTTAGTGTCTTGTTGAGTCTAGTTTTTTTTTTTTGTATTGTGAGTCAGAACCTTGCTTTCCTTTGTCTTGTTCCTATTGAAAACTTGTTAGAAGAATTTGATAAGTTGCTAATGATGTTCTGTATTCTTAAAATTGTTCACTTAATTAATGGTTAATAGTTTAATTTGAAGATGCATTGTGTTGAATTTCTTGTTTAACTTGTTTTATAAGAGTGATCCCTAGTGAGATTTGAACCTAAATTCCTTTCATGAATTTTTTGATCAAATACATACTTTTAGCTTCTATTACTTGCTCAAAATCTACTTAAGTCTACATATTGAATGTGAAGATAGAAAATGAAGTTAGGTCATCCTTCTGAAGCCACTTTTACCCTTAAAATTTGACCTATACCTTATATTTTCCCTAGTTAGCCTTTTTGAACCTAAAAGCCAAATCTTTGAATAGTCTATTCATGTTGAAACCCTCTATCTTGTGATCATACAAAGATGTCTCTTATATACTCTTGTAGTTGAATATGAAGGTGTTACTCTATAAGATGTAGAATAAGGAGAAAGGGAGAATATGGAGGAAAGAAAAAGATATGTACATGTGAAAAAAGGTTGTAAAAAAATATTCTTGGAAAAATATACATTTTATGAAAAAAATATTGAAAATGTGCTTGGAAAAAAAGAAGAAAGTTAGACAAAGTCTAATTTTATAAAGTCTTGATTGAAATTGGTTGGTGATGATCATTTGTTATATCTTGAATTTTAGTCACTTTGTCTATATATTCCTTACCTTGCTCAAAGAACCTACATTACAACAAAAAATAAAGACTTTTCCGATTCTAGATTTACATTCATACGAAGTAGAGACATGATGAGATCTTGAGGAAGTCTATGATAAACTTGGGATGATTATTTGATTTGAGTGTATACACATTTATCCATATACACTTGAGATATGAAATTATACACTTTCTATATATTTCTGTTAAGGATCATGAGTGCAAGGTGATATACTAATTAGTAGCTAGGTGCAATGCATTATCTCAATTGACTTATTGATTGTTTTGTCTTTCAGAATTATAAAATCTTGTTTCTGACTGAAGCATTGTTTTATCTTAGCCCCTCACACTCGAGTTTTCTTTAGTGGTTTGTTTTTCTTTGTTTGAGGACAAGCAAATGTTTAAGTTTGGGGATTTGATATACTCGATATTTCGGTGCTTTTAGAGATCTAATCAAAGGCATATTGTGTTGTTTTTGTATTGTATAAGTATGTTTTGGTTTAATTCTCTATCAATTTGTTGTTTAATGAGTTTTCTGAGATATGAAGGAAATAAGTGCTTAGAAAGAAGTTAGAAGACTAAGTAAGCAAGAACAACCATTTTTATAAGGATGAATACAAAAAGGACCGTTCCTGACCAAACCTATCTCACACAGCCCGTGCCTAAGCTATGAAAAAAATGAAGACCAAGTGGTGGGTCGTAAACAGATCGTTTGTGAAGAAGGAACTCCCACACGGACCATTTTTCCGTTCGAATTAACATGAAAGTTTTGTACTTAATTTAATCTCAAGTCTATCTCAACTAGGCCAACTTAGCCTATATAAAGAGGACCTTATGCACGAAATTTAGAGGTTGGAATACACATTTTTACATTCATTTATACTTGAAGAATGTAACTATTAAGCCATCAAAGCAGGGAAGAGCAAGGAAGATCGAAGATGTAGCGAGATTCTGCCTCTATACAAATTTTAGTTAGCTACTTAGATTGTTCATGTTTTCTCTTTGTTTTGAGATGCTTTGTTTTTTATTTATGAGTAGTTAGTGTTTTTGTTCTAGGGTTAGAGAGTAATCGACTTCGAGATTTATTCAATTTATCAATTCAATGTTTAAGACCCTATTTTGTTTTAATTATTCTTGTGCTTTATGTTTTTGTTTGATTGGCCATTAAATATATGATCTTATGTGTTGATGCGAGATTTAAGAGATGAATTTCAATTCATGATAGAAGAAAAGTTCACATTTTAACATAATAAAATCGAGAGATTTGAGGTTAAGTATGAGGGCTTGTGTTTATTAAGTCTTTTTCTCTAGTTTAGTTATCTTTAGTTGTTTTTAATTCTATGTTT
>JAYDZE010072841.1:0-10015 GCA_034509125.1 Monilaria moniliformis | reverse complement strand
AAATCAAAATAACAAAAAAGAAGTGGCAACGAGTGCAAGGCGGCTTCATCATTTTCTTACGGAGAAGAACCTCTTTTTCGATTTGCCCCCTAACTTGAAACTCAAAATTCAATGTATAATCGCATTGTAATGGTTTTGAAGTTGTGGGTATTTGAAATTGTTGTTGAGTGATCATGGGTGGTCGTGAATATAGTAGCCACGGGAGGCAATTTTTATATGCCCACGATGCAAGCCCACGATGGTCGCCTTCGATGGCGTTTTCGTGAGTGAGCCACCATCGTGAGTGAGACATTGTGACCACTCACTCACTCACGGTGGCTCACTCACAAATACTCACTCGAGACAGCACAATCGTGGGCCATGACTGTGCGCAACGATGGTGGGAAACAATCACAGGCCTCAATTGTAAGTGAGACATCGTGACTACAACTCACTAACTATGGTGCTCGCTCACGAAGATGGCTCTGAACTCACGAAGATGGCTCTGAACTCACTCACAACATCATAATTGTGGCATGCGATTGCGACCCAAGATCGTTGGCCATGGTCATGGGTAATGATCATGGCCCATGATCATGGACAACAATTCTGGCACACGATCGTGAATGAGCCATCGTGACTAAGCCACCTTTGTAATCGAGTCATCGTGAGTGGGTGAGCCACCATCGTGATTGACCACTCACTCACGACAGCATAATTGTGGCCCGCGATCACGACCCACGATGGTAAGCATCGATCATGGACACCATTGTGGGTGACCATCATGGGTGAGCCACCTTCGTTTTGGGCAGCCTTTTGCACATCCGTTTAAAGTACAATTTCATTAACTAATGCTTTAAATTTAATTTATTAAATATTTTGTATATAATAAAATATTGATAATAGTTTGTGTTTCAATTTATCATCTCGTAGTATATGAGATAATGCCTCATCTGGAAGGAGAAGATGAAGAGGTTTACTTGTTGAGTTTCATGAACGGGGACCCATATGATGTTTGATTCGAGGCTCTTATAAAAGTTCCAATAAGGAAATAGCCCGAGCTGAGAAGGCATGTGACGTTTGTCTCTTCGGCGATGAGATATATGCTATCCAAGAGGCACCAATCACCCACTACTACTCATGTGCTAGATCTAAAGCTTATTTGTTGCGAGCATGGAGAGCCCTGCAGAGCCATGGGTAATGAGAGCAGAGCTGACGAAAAAAGCGCCATATGATGGAGGTCTTGACCCATCCATTACCTGAGGGCTCTATGTTGATCGAGCATGCAAACTGGATCCTATGGTTTTTCGTCATTAAGAAGCAATAGGAGGAATTCATTAACCGTGGGATATGGAGGTTTGAGAGACAGGGCACCCGTTAACACAGATGTTTTTCGACGAGGTCGAGCACATGCACAAGGACTTCTCCTAGGAGGCAACATACATGTATGTGCTATTCACTTGCAATAAGATCCAGCAATGTGATGGTCCATTTGATACGATGATCAGGGCATGCGACTTTTATGTAACTTTAACCAAATAACTTTTTTTTAATAATTTACACTTATAATAAGATAATCTTTAATTATATTGTATTTTGATGTATTGTTGAAGATATGAGTGTAGAAAATAGAAAAATTAACCCAAAAGATCTAGGACACAAAGCAATGGGAGAGATGGTGCTCAAGAATTGGCGCATCTCATAAAGCTTAGCAAACATGATCTCCGGTACATGGAGTGATGTAAGTGTGTGATTTTAATATTTATAAATATGTAATAATATTTTGATTCACATTTTTTATATTGATATATATCATTTTAACAGACTGTATGTATTTGATGTGTCAACTCAAATCAATGGGCTGTTATCTGAGTATGTATTAGCTCATGAATTGTTGAGGTGTATGACTAAATGTTGCATACTCATAAGCAAGAGGTGAGCTACCATGCCTACCAACTGAAGTGCATCACTTGTGGAATGCCGAACTTGCTCGCTAAAACAAATTATTGGCAAAACAACTACCACAAACAAAAGCGGAGTGATGAGATGGAGTTGATCAAATTGCCAATGAGTGAGCAGTTTTTGCAAGTAGATAACCACAATTGCAGCCCATACTCGTGATACAATAAATACTTTGTATACTTCTTAAGGCCACGGTGGTTGTGGCCATCATGGGTACGATCGTTGGCTAGAACCGTGAGCTACGATAATAACCCACGATCATGACTCACCTACGGTGGCTGAAGTATGGTGGCTCACTTACGATCATGCACCCAAGATCGTGGCTCACTCGCGGTGGCCCAAGCATGGTGGCTCACTCACGATCATGCATCCATGATCACACACTCATGATCATGGCTTACTCATGGTGGCTCAAGCATGGTGGCTCACTCACGATCATGCACCCACGATCACGCATCTATGAGCGTAGCTCACTTACAATGGCTCAAGCATGGTGGCTCACTCACAGTGGCTCAAGCATGATGGTTCACTCACGATCGTGCACCCAAAATCGTGGCTCACTCACGGTATTTCAGGCATGGCGGCTCACTCATCATCACTACGTCCATAATCTACCACTGTAATGGTGACCATCATGGCTCACGATCGTTGAGCACCGTCTTGGCTAGTGCTTATATATATATATATATAATCTTCTCTTCTCTCTACTCCCTCAACCCAAATTCCCACTGCAGCCTCACTCTTTGTAAATACTATCACTACTCCCTTCCCTATCAAACCTATTTTGCGGGCATCGCCTCTTATTGCGCCACCGCCTCATGCACAGTCGTCGACCCATTTTCGTCAGCCCCGCTAACGCATCTACAAGCTTTTTAAATGGCATATCCAGAAAGAGAAGAATGTAGCACCAAGAGGAACAA
Source organism: Monilaria moniliformis (assembly GCA_034509125.1). NCBI lineage: Eukaryota > Viridiplantae > Streptophyta > Magnoliopsida > Caryophyllales > Aizoaceae > Monilaria > Monilaria moniliformis. Next base: position 7,154 of record JAYDZE010072841.1, on the reverse strand, counting down.
TGCAACATCCACTCATGTTGTGTTCCCTGGTGTAAGATCTATTTGGATTGTGCCCTTGGAGTTCGGTTAGGGCTTTGGTGTTGTGTTTCCCGGTGTAGCGTCCACTCACATTGTGCCATTTGAGTTTGATTAGGGCTTGGGTTGTATACCTGGATCCAATTCAACCAGAAGATTGAATGTAATTGAATGTAACATCCACTCACATTTTGTTTCCTTGTGTTTGTAGAAGATTGAAATGTAATTGCCTTGAATATAATTTCCTAAAGTGAAATTTAAGATTAAATGTAATTTCCTTATGTTAATAAATATGGATTATGCACTCACTTTCATGCAACCGCGATCGCATCCCTTGAGGGCACCATCCTGGCTAACAATCATGGTCTCACTCACAATGGCTTACTCACGATCACACACCCACAATTGTGTCCCTCGAGGGCACTATCATGGCTAACAATAGTGGCCTCACTCACGATGGCTCACTCATGATCATGCTTCCACGATTAGGCGCCAATGATTGTGTCCCTCGAAGGATCCATTGTGACTAATAATTGAGGCATCACTCACGATGGCTTAGTCATGATCACGCACCCACGATTGTGCATCTATGATCATGCACCCATGATTGTATCCCTCGAAGACACACCATCATGGCTAACAATAGTGGCTTTATTCACGATCATGCACCCACGATCAGACACACACGATCATATCCCTCGAAGGCACCATCATGGCTAACAATCGTGGCCTCACTCGCGATGGCTTTGTCACGATCATTCACCCACATTCGTCACGATGTCTTACTCAAGATCATGCACCCACGAGCGTGCATCCATGATCATGCAACCACAATCATGGCCTCTCTTGATGGCTACCGCAACATTGTTTAAATACATTTGAACTACATTGATGGTCATCTTGATATGTTATGATCCGCACTTAGACAAACACTACAGTTCTTTTTCTTTCTGCACTTTCGAGTCGAACATGCTCCCTGATTTTCTTTTGGAGTGACATTCAAATCAATAGGAACTATTGGAATGAACGTTGTGCACGTACTCCTATTGTGACTAATTCCTTTACACCTAGAACAAACCTGATTACAATGTCTAGTCACCACATCCTTAACCGATGAACGAGCATGACTCGTCCTGGATGACCAGCTTGTAGGACCTTCTTTAGATCTTGAAAAATGATCGATGAGACATCATTTGAAACATTTCAATTATCGAGATATGGTATTCACCTAATATCCTCCTTATAAGTCTCAATCAAGGTGCGTTTATTGAAATAACTACTAACGTAATCAAACAGTGATAAACCGGTACCTCTCCTCTTCCATCTGTTTAAAAGAAACATTTATGTTATACATGTAATAATCATTTAATAAGTTATTGATGATTATGAAAACATAGGGTATGAAAACATACCTTATATATGCAATCGCGGCAGCAGCGTAACAACACACGATCTTGTTCATATCTAATTCTCGACACTCGCATGTCCAATCCAATTCTTAAGATCGACCAAACAAGTTGTTTCATCTTCTTCCCCCTTATATAGCGGTACCCCTAATAATGAGTTGTTGACCGCACTCCACACTACCAGATAACTTGGTAAAAGTCATTGTTGTCAGCTCATGTTCACTCAATATACCTTGCGCTTGTTGCTTGTCAAACCATTGCTTTACAAAAAAGTGATATATCTCGAGTAATGAGCATACTGGTAGACGTTTGGCTCATTAAAAGTGAGAATTCATGTACTCAATTGCATTTGAAGACATAAAACTGTATCGCCTTAGCGGACACTTGGGCTGAGCTCACTTCTCCACTCCGGCCAAAGAAAGTAGTCTGTGAGCCCCATCTCTGCCTAGAATCGCTAAATCCAAAAAATAATGTTCAACGTCTTCATGCCGATAACTGTACGCAACATTATTTAAAATGACTGCAACATGAGCTCTGTATCAAGTTTAATTTTTCTGCAGGTGGTAATAGCACAAAGCATGTGCTGCATTCAGATAGACAGTTTGAATGGCTTCAAAGATGCTCTTATGTTGGTCTAATAAAATAATAAAATTTTGTGTGGATTGTAACACCTGCGCAGGTTATAAAGAAACCAAGTCCACACATCAGTGTTATCTATCAGACCAATACTAACTGCCATGGGAAAATCTGCTTGTTTCTATCTATTGTGACGACAACAATACAAAATACCTTTATTCCCACCCTTCAGGTGGATCCTATCCACCACAATAACCAGCCGAAGAGTGTTCTCGAATGCATTGGTACATTGTCTGAGAGCAACAAACATGTAGCGAAACACTCCATCTCTAGTCATCTAGATTTCATAAACCGCCATCGGATTATGTTGATGCAACAAATACAGATACGATTGGAGCCTCTGGTACAAATTAGCATAGTCGCCATACGTCGTCTCTATCATTAAGCTCCTCACAATCAAAGTGAAATTGTATGTCATGGCAATACCTTATGATTTCCGCATCTCTGCAATCATGTCATTCTCAAAATAACCCTCTCACCCACCAATCTATAAGCAAAATACGTGGCAACAACCTTAGCTTTGACATTTCTTTCAACAGTGACCTAATATTTATTTCTACTAATAATTATACCGCAAGAGGACGATGCAATTGTAGTATAATAAATAGTAAGTTAAAAGTATCGTATCCATATCAGGACTATGTTCGATTCTAAGTAATACAACCTTCATCAATTATTACTATCTAAATCACACAACTTGGTTGTGGAAGATCTTGTAAAAACAAAAGAAACAAAAGCATAAAGAAATATAACTGAAAACAAGAATAAAAAGGTTTATTCTAGGGATTCGATTGCAGCTACTCATCGTTCATTTAAACATTCAATTAATTATCCAATTTCTAACTCAAATTTAGTTAGACAATCACACAAGTAGTTTTGACACCCTCTCGAGGTACCCAAATTGTAGTGTTGCAATTTAGGGCTTTAGATCTCTGCTTGCAACTCCCAAAAGCATCTAGGATTGATTTCTCAAAATTAATCTCAAACCTCTCGATTTTGTTTATTAGTGTGTTACCTACTCCACGATCATGGATCAACACACATCTCTCAAATCTTGCATTAACGCACACACGATCATCTATTTGGTGATCAAGCCAACAAAAGAATTAAGAACAAGAGAGATAAAACCGAATAAGGTTTTGGATAAAAAAACCAAACGTTGAACAAACTAATTTTGATTACATTGTAACCCTAGAATAAAAAGAGCTTTAGCCAACCATGGCTAAAGGCAAAACAAAAAATAAAACAAAAAGAAAACATAAAACAAGCCAAACAAATACTAAAAGAACACGTGTGAAGGTAGAGCTTCGCATTGTCGTCGATTGCTTCATATACTCTATTTTGCTTTGGCAAGTACCTATCCAATATTTTGGTAGATGAATGGTAGCACAAAATATGTGTTATTGTGGCTTGAATGGTGTTGGAAGGTCTATCAAAACTGTGCATAAAGGTTTTCTATATAGGCACAAAAAGCCTAGAAAAGATAGAGCCCGAATGACTAAGGATAGAATTCTTCATGCAAATTCAAAGTGGGAAACGGGTCATGTGGTGTAGCTTTCCTGCCAAACAGCCCGTTTCCGAATATGGCCTCTGGAGATCACTGTAGCCATCTCGCCAAATGGTCCGTAAGCGGGAGTGTCTTCTCAAATGGCCCGTTTGCGAATTCTTCTTCAAATTGATGGCTTATGAACACTGGAAACGGGTCATGTGGCCCTTGGCCCTTCCCAAACAGTCCGTTTGGGATCCATTCTTCGTCGAACTTGCTTCATTTTTTATCCTTTAGATTTTTAGCACCTTTTTATGCATTGTTTTCCTTCAAAACATGACAAACCCATCAAACAACCAATTGATAGATATTTAAACCAAAACAAAGATAAATAAGATCAAAACTAATTAAAATGTTTTGAATTTAAATACTAAAATAGCCAAAATATTGAATGTGTTAAAACCCCAAACTTAACCTTTTGTTTGTCCTCAAACAAAGAAAAAGAAGCACTAATGAAAATACTCAACTATTGAAGACTTAGGACTAAGCGTCACTTTAGTTTAAAACAAGATTTTGAAGTTCACAAGATAAAAATTTAACAAGAAAGAAAAAGATAATGCATAGTATCTACTAACTTGTATATCAACTTGAATTCATGATTGTCACCAAAGTAGGAAAAATGTATGATTTATTCAACTCTCAAGTGTATAGGATAGAAATGTATACTCTCAAATCAAATAACACTCAATGGTTTACCATAGGTTTGCTTAAGATCTCATCTCTCATCTACTTCATATGAATATACATCAAGAATCAGAAATGTCTTTTATTTTGATTATAATGTAGGCTCTTTGGACAAGGTAAGGAAGATTTAGGCTAAGTGACTAAGATTTAGAATAATAAAAGTGATCATCATATACTATAACCAACTTATCACCAACCATTCTCAGTCAAACTTATATGAAAATAGACTTTGTCTTTCTTGTTGCTTTCCAATCACCTTTTGATCAATATTTTTCTTTTCTACCTTCTTTTTTCCATAGATTTTTTTTTCTTTTATCCTTTCTTTCTTTCTCACATATCCTCTCTTTCCCTTTATTCTCCATCTTTAGATAAAACACATCTCATACCCAACTATTAGTATAGACATGAAATATTCTTTTTCTATGATCACAAGATAGAGGATTTCATCAAAATTTGGCTAATCAAAGAATAGGCTTAAAGGCTCAAAAGGGCTAACTAGGAAAGATATGTGTAAAGGTAAATTTTTTAGGATAAAAGTTGCTTAAGAAAGATGGTCTAACTTCATTTTCTATCTTTACATCCATTATGTAGGTTTAAGTAGACTTTGAGCAAGTTCTAGAAACTTAAGATATGTTTATGATCACTTCACACATGAAAGGAATTTTTGGCTCAAATCTCACTAGGTCAATCTCATGAATCAAGGCGAACAAGCAATTCAACGCAAATGCATATCTAAATCAAACTCAATAATCATCATCAAGTGAACCATAATTTTAAATAAGAACACTTCATTAGTGACAAGTCCAATCTTTCTTATGTCGAGGTTTCGGTAGAATTTCAAAAATTACAAGCAAAAGACTCTACCTAAACATGAGTTAAAACAAAAACAAGACTAAAAAAGACACAAAACAAAAGAAAAACAAAAAGAAAATCTTAAAATCCATCATATGGCATCCCCTTCCCAAACTTAGGCAAAGCCACGCAACGACTAAATTTGGGAAGTGGTGGACTTGAAGAGATTCTTACCAGCTACTCATGGGGCGGAGGTGAATGATAGGGGTGTCATTGTTGCATCATCGACAACATCATGGCCATGTTTGTGTCGATGGTGTCGAAACGACCATCAACAGCATTGAAACACCCATCCATGGCATCAAAACGTGAAAGTACCATTGACTCCAAAGTGTTGATGTGATGCCCCATTACCTCGTACATCTCCTCATGCCTTGGTTCTCTTTGTCGACGTCGACGGCAACATTGTGAAGGTTTGGCTTCATCACGGGTAGCCCCTTCAGCAGGTTCCTCTTGGGCATGCTCTTCGAGTACACCTTCAAGCTTGGGTACATGTTCCGGGTCTTCCCCAACAACTTGATATCCGAAGCAAGGTTGGAGGGACAACTTCTATGGCCTTCGATGGGCTGCTTCATTCATCTTCTAATTGTACCTCATCTCCCAACTGGTTGTCACCGTGAGGTATAGATTGGGTAGGGAAAGTTATCCCCCATCTTCTAGATGGAGTAAGCCTGGTGTTCACTATCCACCTTAAGAAATTTCATTATCTTGAGCCAATGGCTATTCAAAAACATCTCTCCATCGGTTGTCTCCCACTCCATAAATTGGACCCTATAATAGATAGCTATGGGGGGTGATGATTTCCCCACACATAATTTTGCCCCTCGTCTTTCGGAGGCCCTTCTCTAAAAAATATAGAGCAATGTGCGCATAAAGGTCTATGGCTTAGCCATCAAAGAGACTCCATAAGAGGAACAATTCAGTAGTTTGTACCCCACCACTGTCGTGTCGTGCAAACGGAAGGTTTGCACAGGCCCGTTGGATATAACGAAGGACTGGGTTTCGGATTGTAGTGGACTTAGTTGAAGATGATTCATCAGGTGTATATTCCCTTGAGTTGAGCATGATCAAGTTCCAAAACTCGTCACAGCTATACTTTTCCAGCTCGAAGAATTCCCCGTCTGGGCAATCGAAGATGTTGCACAGCTCTCCCAAAAATAGTTCAAAGTTTTGGTTATCGAGTCAAAACTCGATACCCAACACTTGATCTAGGCCATTTGTGTTGTTGACCTTGAGTGTACTGAGGAACTCAAGCATCATTCGTCGGTGAGATGGCCATTAACCCCTAAAGATAGTTGTGAGCCTACCTCGGGCACACAACTCCTAAAAGTTGTCTTGAATCCCCATTACCTCCATGGTGCCATTGTGGGGGTATCGAGACGAGAAGAAGTCGACTATCACGAGCTTATCCCACGTTGCCCTTTGTTTGTTATCTTGTAGGACTACCCTGAAATTGGCAGGGTGGTTGGGATCCATGGGAGCCCTTTGTGCATGTCTAGACATAGCTTCTAAAAGGTGCCTATATCATAATCAACAAAGTTTCAAATTTAAACAAAGCTTAAAGCTTTAAGATTATGACAAGATACTCACACTTCACATTCACTCTACTTAATCACCAATTAAGTAAGAAAAATCACCTAAAATTTCAATCTTTAAAGTGCTCATACAAAGGTTCATAAAAATAAACTCAATCATAAATCCTATGTATAAACTAAAGATTGCATTTTTACTCCATCACAAACAATAATTGAGGTAAACATCACAACACATGCGATTTTTTTGTGCAAAAAATTCATATCATTGTGAAGTATCATCAAGAATTAGTACTTCTAAGCATGGATTACTATTCCTACGTTATTCAATTTAACTTATCGAAATTATTATGCAAAGAAAAATAAAGAAATACATCTAAACCTATCAAAATCCTTATGCATTCCATGTTGGGGTTTACATTTAAATTCCAATGAAGGAATCCCCTACCCGAGATCTATCCAGGAATAATATGGGAAAATACT